>WOFM01000473.1:0-15687 GCA_011428145.1 Ericerus pela
AATTTGTTTTCGTTTTGCTGTTTAAATGTATAACTACTTATTGTATGAGTATAATTATTTAGATTTTTATTTGCTTCTCCATCTGTGATAGGTGTATTTATGTATGGTGTCTCTGGAAAAGGATTTGTATTATCTGACTACGTGATTGTCAGCAATATTGTCGCCACAATACTCGTCGTTGCTGTTACCATTCAAGTAATTTATTTTCATTTTATTTTATCTCTCCCCCCATCTTAGTTGACAGTGCATGTTTATCAATTTAAAGGTGCAGTATTTAATTCTTAGAAACATGTATCTACAACAAATTTACAGTCTATCCTTCCTTCTTCCGCATCATACTACAGATCCATTTTCCTTGGTTCTGTTAACTCTGTATGTTTTCTTACGATTAAACCCAAAGACATTGAGCCTAATGGTTAAATAAGCCGGTGTGTATGTATTATATTATACTCGCAACGAAATAAAATTTTCTAGATTCACTTCGGTCTTCACATCAGGTTTTCTAAACCGGGTAATCAAAAACATGAGGCCATAAAAAACAAAACAACAATCAACGAGAAGGCGAAAGTTTAAACTGGGGTAGCTTTCCTCTTCTCATTTCCAGGATTGTGAATCATTTCATTTGATCCGCCAAATTTTAATTTTCTCTCTTTCACTTTCATTCTCTTTGATTTTGAAGTATTCAGTTAAGCTTTAGTCTTTCGGAATTTTCTTCGTCCCACACTTCATTGTATAAATCGTGGCTAGCTTTCAGTAGAAAGGAGAAAAAAATGATTTAGACCTACTAATGTTTTCATTGAATGCGCCTGAGTTTATATCGTTTGAGTCGGAATGCAAAGTTGAAAAATATGGCAAGAGTAAGCTGGATGACGAACCCTAACGATTTCTGTTTATTTAGTCAAATTAACCAGCCGTACATTTCTCATAAAGTGATCCTAATTATTCGTAATATCTGTAGGTAATGATCGACACCGCATATTGGACAGTTTTCAACCACGTCGTCATCTGGGGTTCGTTTGTCGTATACTTTTCCACTACGTGGTTCTACAACAAGTACATCGGTGGAAAATATACGGGCGCATTAGACAATGTGAATAATTGACAAATTTGTATGCGGTGAAGTGTTGTTGCTATATACGAGAAAGATAGTAAACTGTTTGGTGTATTTTACAGGCCCTTACTTCTCCACTTTTCTATCTGAGCCTCGTTTTGGTCGTCATCATACTTATAGTGCCTGTGTTGGGTTGGCGTTTTTACTTTGTCGACGTCAGACCGACTTTATCGGACCGTGTACGACTGAAGCAAAGAATTGAGAGATTAAGGTATGTAGCCTGAACTTTGGTTAATCAATTTGTTTTTTGAAATCTTAATTTTATAATAACATTAATACAGTACTCACCGCTTAATCCGTTTCAATCGAGCCCAGCCTGATTGGAAAAGATTAACCAAAAAACGTAATAACTATAAAAAAAAAAAAAACTTGAAACCGTATTTTTCCAAAATGTGCTATGATCTGGTACATGGAAACGCAGACAGGAATGTGGAATAACCACGCTGAAAAACAAAATAGAATGTATTCATAACTTCATCTCGAAGAGCAGAAGTATCCGATTTTTAAAATTTTCAATGACTATAGGTCTGTTCTTTTGAATTTAGTAGTACAAACTTAGTTCAAAGAAAATTTTAGAAGGCGCAAAGAAAGTTGTCTTATCACGATGAATTGTGAAAGGTTCATTAACTTGATTTTCCGCTTATCTTTTTCCCTCTCTGTGTTTTTTTTTCACAGGATTAAACAAAAATTACTTTCGGGTAATCCGGTGAAAAGTGTAGAAGAAAGGCCCATTTGGTTCTGTTCTACAAAATTTCACCGCTTTATCTGAAAAACTGGTTAAACTGGCAATGGATTAAGCAGCGCTTACTGTATTTCAATTAGGAGCTTTATAAAAAAATTCACTTATTCATCTCGCTGTAGTGTGGGGATATAAAGGTTATTTTGATTTTTTTAGTTCATTATTTTTCATACTTGGCGATTGGATGATGGCTACGCCGCCAGTTTAAGTCATGAGCGGAACTTTTAGTACATTTTGTAATATGTAATAGGAAGAATTTTCTGATCTGGCTCATTGCATAAATTTTAAAAAAGATCTTTCTTTTAAAGATGTTCTAATCATAATATTTTTATTTCATATCTCCTTTGTCTTTTATCATTTCCTTATTTGGAAATTGTTTTATTTGTGGTATCATTTCTTCAACTTTTTCTCCTGCTTACATCTAACACTGAACTGAAATATAGGGTAGAATCAAAGGTAGAACTATAGAACTAAGAAAATATTTTTTTATTTGATGCTTTTTTTAATCATTTAAATTTTGGCTGTATCGAAATTGTTGCTTTGATATGGACAGTTATTGTTGGTAGGTAAAATGATTTTTTTTTTTCACATACATTTGTATTTAAATGACGAATCCTAGGGATGAGGAAAAGAGAGAAAATACAAAAAAGGAAAAAGAATAGTTAGTTGGTATATTTTACGGATCACTCACTTTCTACTTGAGTTCTGAATGATATTTTTCAAAACACATGCTCATGAGCAATTAGAGAAGGTGTCTGATTGATTGGATGGGAGGAGCCAAACATTTTCATTGTGGGAGCAAATACTTGTTTCGCTGTTTTGCTCTTGCTGAAAAATTGTTGCTCCTTGGTTGGAAATTCTACGTTTTGGGCCATGAGAAGAAAGACCTAATGGCTCTTTTTGCAGCATATGTTGCGAAAAAGTTTTTTTCAATTATCTTTTTCTCATTTTTGTGGTGTAACCAAAACAGCAGGATGGACAGAGCAACTTGGCGTTTTATAAGTTATAGTTATAATATACCAGCCCTGAAGTACCCCTTTGTGGCACTTTGGCTTATACCAGCCCAAGACTTTTTCTCTTTTAGATGTCGTAATACTGTTAAATTCGTTATTTGATGGAAACATCAAAAAATTTTAGTAGTAGACCCATGTGCATTTAATTTCGCTAAATAAGAGGGGAATTGTTGGAGATCAAGATTTTCTCGCATTTACATTTATCATAGTAAAGTATATAAGTTTACTTGAATTTTCTCAATTATTTGCATTTCAGTTCAGTAGTGTATCCAAGGGAGGAGAATTGAATGATATAGTAAAAGCACCTTCATTTTTTTTTTGAAGTGTATACCTACATCTAAGTTCTTGGTGTGGGTTACGTCGTACTTAGATGGTCCAACCATCTCGTTGATGTTTGTGTAACTGTGTGGGTAGTATTTTTTCTCACACTTTTTGCAAAGTCTGCGTGAGCAGCAACTACATTTTGTTTGCCAGTTTGGTACACCGAGTTGAATACTGACTGTTGCAATGTGTGATGCAACGTCTCCAACTATGAACATCGACTTCTTGTGAGTACAGAGGGGTAGAGAGATAGTGGATGGGAGTAAATGAAAGGTATGGAAAAAGAGAAGAAGAGCAAAAAGAATCAAAGGGAGAGAGATGTGTTTTAATCTTTGACTATACATATAGTACTGCACCAGTAAAACTTCATAACCTCAATGTAATTTGTAATGTAAAGACATGGTGGCATGAAAGTAGGCAACCAGCGTGTACTTGGTGCGTACTTTTGATGTTTTGATTGAGTTCACCAATTTAAAATACATACTTATAGGTCTTGTGGTACACCATCATGACTCACATAGTATACTGTCATGAGTAGAGACAGGAATTATATTTCCTGAAAAAAGAAAAATATGTGTGTGGAATACCTTGTCGTGAGAAAGTATTCTCACCAGAAGGTAAATTCAACAGAATTTAAGCGTGTTCAGCCACTTCATATTTATCATATGAGTAAGCCAAAACCTGGGCAAACACTGGGGATTTTAGAGCCAGTTTGGACAGTTTATATACTGGCTTATTTACACGCATACATACACACATATGTAAGGAATACATATGTAAGTGAGAGTGGCCCAGTTGCGTCATCTCTTGTAGTGATAAGAGATGATAGGCTGGTTTGTGTACGGATTGTGACATCATTGCATTGTTAAGATCAGTCACAATTTGGTACTCGTACATTACCTACAAGTACAAGCAGATAATTACGATTGAACGTAATTGTGTTTTTGTTTAACGTCACAAGGACGAAAATAAGCCTGCCTTTTGGCAGCAACTGTCATTGGGGGTCCAAGCCCCTATATCTCATACCAGTGAGTCCTCACAGCTACTCACCCTAGTTTTTGCGCTGCAAAAATGATATAAATTGCACAGTCCTTGGAGGACTTGCGGGTTGTAGCGCCGTTTCTGATCGGCCTCCTACTTGGCCATTGCACTGCCCACTGCAGCTGGTGCCAAGTGTCTGCGCATGCCTGGTATTGGGCACAACTGCCTTCTCCCCTATGCATTGTTGGTCTATTTTTTGGGTAAGTGTAGGAGTGGTGGTGGGAGTGAGGGGCCAGCAGATGTTTGAACTCTGGCTGCTTTAGCATCGGGGAGTTTGAGGTTCTCCTGACTGAGGCAGCCATCAGAGCTTTCTGGTTCACTACCTGTTCTGTCATAAACAGAAACTTCATAGGTTCTCGGATCAGTGGAGGTGTTGGTTCTGGCTTCGGAGTTTCTGGGGTTGGGACCAATTTCTCCAGTGATCAAGGAAGAGAGATGATGGGAGATAATAGAGGCGACATTTCTGAGAGGATTTTCTCTATGGATGGTGTTGTGTCTATTAACTGTTCTTCTTCTATTCTCTCCAATTCCTTTTTTCATTCGAGAAGTTGCTGAGTTTTTGAGTTCTCAGTAGCTTCTTGAGCGTTTTTGGTATTGGGTCTAAGCTTAATGACAGTTCTAAAATGGGTGATTTTACTGCAAGTTTTGATTTACCATTACAGTTTTATTTACAAAAATATGCGAAAAATATTCCCAAATATGCCAAAATATGCTACAATATTCCTTAAAAATGTGGGTATCAGTTAACTGGGAAAAAAAAGCACATTTAAGATTATACGAATCATATATTGATGAGAGACTTGATTCATTTTGTATCGCTAAAAACAATATGTAATATTTCAAAAAAAAAAAAATTTTTTCTTACATTATTTAATCTTAATAATAGTTAATAATTATTCATTAATCATTATTCTCTATTAATGAGCCTACTATTGTTGCAATATACAATGAAATGAATTCTCAAACAACTCAGCATCACTTGAGACAATAGGTACGTATTTGTAAGATGCTAAAATAGCAGGATTTATATTGTCATTTGTCATCATTAAACTGGCCCAACTTGCGAATTTTCATCATATCAAAACTGACAAGCTTTGATAAGGTTTTCAAACCTTCATGAATATCGTCCATTGGTACTTACTAGCTTTAGTTCAAGGGCTACACAAGAATCATTAAGCAAGCAAGGAGGATCCAGCAAACTTTACTGTATAGGTCACAGTTTTTGAGAAATTACAACCTAGATAAAGCACTCTACTTTGCAACTGTTTGTTGACTTCTTCATAAACCATTTTTGTTTCTGTCAATCAAAAAGAGGGGAAAATTCGGAGTTGGAACTTCCGAGGGTATATTTTTTATTTGAAATTAAATTTATTAAATAATTATTTTATATATAATGTAGGCCACGGCAGTTAGCACAGTGCACAACTAAAATTTCACATCGTGAATGTATGAGCCTATCTCAGTATTAAAATCAGACTAATGGGGGTGTACCGATAGTCCATAAATCAAAAAGTGTGTTCGCCCTACATGATGTAGGGACAGACCACGCAACCCACCAGCGAGTGTAGTAACACACCCGTCACTACATATATATTTTATGTAGATAAGCTTAGTTTACTTTATGTATTATTAATTGTTTTAGTATCATTATTTATTTATTTGCTTCGTAGGAGCACACTGAAAGACTCTGTATTCTGCATTATTTAGGATTTAATGTCTATTTATGTGAAATTTTGATAAAGTAAACAAATCTAATCTATAATCTGAAAGTTGAAGAATTATTTTTTCGTTTACATTTAAATTTTTCTAGTTTGCTTATTGCTTCCGTTTGAGTCATTAAAATAATATGAGTTTTTTATTTTTCTAGGCATCGTGAATCTCAAGACATTATGCGAACACCATCGGCACGACACAAACGACGTTCGATTCGCTCTGGATATGCTTTTGCTCATCAAGAAGGCTTCGGACGATTAATTACTAGCGGAAAAATGAGTGTTTACAGACAAAATAACCATCGAGAAGCTACCGCCGATACTGTTAATCATGTTCAAATCAATGAAACTAATGGTGGAGAAGTTCAAAGCCCATCGACCGAAAAAGCGTAAAGACATCATGAAAAATCGTTTCATACTGGATAAATATTTCCATATCATTCCATGTAAGAGGTTAGACTAAGCTTAAATTCGTTTGTCTCTTATCGTATTCGTGGTTTCGTGTCTCTCGTGAAAAATTATCGGTGTTTCCTCCTATCAGATGATGCTGGGAATTGCCCAATTGTAGCCAAAAAGTAAAAAAGTAGCCCGGTTGCGGCCCTTGCTTGTGTACGAGAATTAAATGTGATCGCCTGGTTACGATCCATTCCATTTCTACTTCATTTTGGTGAAAACAATATTCCACCGAGAGAATTTTCTACGCACATAATTTGAAGCATCTTTAATGAAAGCATAATTTTTTTCATGTGGATAAATTTTCAAAAATGTTCATCTTATTGATAGACCTAGTAAGCCAGTAAGTCTCAAGTCTGACAAAATCACATGCAATAGTAAAACAAAAGTTCATTAAAATATACGATTAATACGTGTTCAAATATTTTTAAAAAAAATTTTTAAAATAAATATTGCAATGATACAAAAAATTAACAAATATTGATATTAAAAAAAAAAAAAAAAACACTTCCGTAGCAAGCGCCAGAAAAATGAAATCATAATCGGTAGGTTTGGTCCTTGTGTTGATTAGAGGTAATGTTTGTTCCAGTTTTCGTGACTATGGGATAAAGATTGCGACCTTTTTTATTGAATTGATATTAAAAATTAGTCCCCTCCAACAGCCCCAGGATATGAACTGTACTACCAATCGTAAACAAATTTGGAAACGTTAGAATAGTTCCGAATTAATATAATTTCTAATTTTATGACTATTTCTTAAAAATTACTAATTTTAGAGCCATTAAACATCCAAAAATTTAATTTAATCGCCCCCACTAAACATACTGTAACTTTTCAGGCCCATCCTCACCAAAAACAGTAGCGTTCTTTGTAATGTGGATCTGAATATATTGTTCAAATTTTGTGACTATCTGACAAAAATTGTGACCAAAAATGGATTCAACAGAAAAGGTAGATCAATAATGAGTAGATTTTCTTCGCAAACCTACTTAAAAAAAAACAAAAAAAAAACGATATGGTTAAGTTTTCAGTGGTTTTCTTAAGCCATGTATATCTTGTTATGAAGTTTGTTAATTATGTTTATCTTTTGAACGCAAAATATTGAAAAACAGCCTATACCAATAACACGTCTTTCTTACCCCTTTTTCTCGCTCTCTGCCACTATACTTTACAAGACGGGCTGCAATCATCAAAGTATAGGGATAATGGAACGAGCGGCGCCATGTTACGACAGTTGCAGGAACATGCTAAAAGAAAGCGAGAGAGATAGAGAGAGAGAGAGAGAGAGAGAGAGAGAGAGAGAGAGTGTGTTATATCGAGGTATTACTATCTCGCTTTCACTCGCTACCAATTTATCAGAATCAGATTAAATGCAGCAAATAACATAATTCACGTGTGTTTTGAAACTTCCTTTTATACGATTCTAATGAGTTTGACAGACATGATTATGAACGAATCAAGAATAATCTGTAACATTACAAAAACTGCTGGGTAATAAATCACTACGCTTACGTCTGATTACATTTGCCGCAATGAGCGGACCTTCTTCATAGCTTTTTGTCTTTTTAACAGGTTCCTGCCACTTTGTTTACATTTGGCTTTAGGGTAGTGCTCGTTCCATTATCCCTGTACTTCGATCATCTTTTCGGGTCGAAAACAAGAACCGACCGAAACGGGGCTATGAAGATTTGGACCCTGATCGGGAGACCCCCATGCTGCTGACTGTAGAAAATTAGCGTTTCCGTTGTGGAGAAGACTGCGAATCCTAACGAGTACCGCGATTTCTTCGTAGAACTTTCGTATAATAACTTTCGTGATTTCGAAATGGTCGATGGATCAAGTCGTATTTGTTTGTTTCGTGCTAGCAAGCCGTTGAGTTCTTATTTTTCGTGTGTTACTTTACTAGGTTTATTGAGAAAGTGTTCGTTTTTTTTTTTTTTGTTTTTTTCTAAGCAGATTTTTGTTTTATCTATTTGTTTTGTAACTATTCATAAATTTTATTTCAACAGCACCAACTGTACAGGTTTTGTTACTTAAATTGTGACGATTAAGTGTTACTGTTTGAGTTTGAAATTATCAGTTTTGCCTCTTTCAATGGTATTAAGCCGAACATTGTTACCGAAGATCTTTCGTCATGGTTGCACAAATCGTTAACATGGATTTTTAGAATTTCGTAAAATAATTTTCTTAATTTTAAGTTCGTAATTTGTGATACTAATGAAGTCAAACTATGCATCGAAACTCCGTATTTTCGTATACCTAATCAAATTCTTACAAATACGTTTGCGAATTAAAATCTTCAAACCAGCGAATTTTCATTGGCTCACCAATTCGGTTAGAAAATGGCCGAAGATGGTTGCATATGAAGCAAAAAATTTAAAATGGTGTGGAAATAAATTGATGACGTCACATCATTTCGGAATGATAATGGTATTGTTTTGCTCCGCGCTCAGGAAAAAAACCTATATTTTAGAGAAATTGTTTTCAAAATGAGATATTCTAATATTGTAATCCTGGCCCTTACATTTCCTAGGTCATTTTTCTTTAATTAAATTGTGTACGAATTTGTGAAAAATTATTTTTCTCACGTGGCCTGAAATAACAATAAACTCGAAAGATGAGTTGGTACCTACGCTTCTCCTTTATTTATTACCTTTATACGTAGGTAACATAATTTCTTGCGATATATAGCTTCTTTTAAAAAGTTAATATTTTTGAACGTTAAATTTTTTTTAAATCCGGTTTTACCGTAGTCTACCGTTAAATTCAAACACTACTTATCACCCGAGCATTGTAAATCATCAGTGTTATAGATTTTTTTGTCACTTAGGAACTTAATAAACGTACACCTGCTGAATGTTCGATGAAAACAATTGATGAAAAATTCTATACCTCGTACTTATTTTGATTCTAAGTCATTAATTTACTATAGATGAAAAATTATTCAAATTAAATTTTTCATTCTATTTTGTTTCGATTATGTTTGTTCCAAATTATTTAAATAAAGTTTTGTTAATTTGTTTATAATTATTGGTCTTATTGCTCGCTGGCTGTCCATCATCCCTTGAAACGAAAACTTATTGCTTTTCTTATGTTACGTTCTTAGTAAGTTCAATTTTCAGTTCCCTCTATAAACCATTACTTGCATTCTGTTCTACTGATTTCGTATATGGAATAAGTTGATACGTGAATTTTTTCTGAAGCTCAGTTAAAAATGAATTTCAAGCATTTTTCTCGGGCACACTGAGACAAAAAACAGTTTGCTAGTTTTCGTCTTCAATTAAAAAAAAAAAAAAAACTGACACAAATTAACGCAAAGGAGAAAAGACGCTCGTAACCCTTTGCGCCGTAAATACGAAAAATGTATATCAAGCAACACAAGCAATTTGCTTATTTCCAGCAATTTTTATTTTTATTTTATTGTTTTCTCGGAAACTAATGAATAAATAGGCACCAAACTCCTATCAGACTCGGACCGACGTAAGTAATATATTTCATGAAAATTTTAGCCCTATTCTTTTCGTAATTTCCTCAAAATCCTAGTTAAATCACTTCCAGCAGTTTTTTATTTTCTAATTTTCTCGGAAACTACTGAACTAATAGGCACCAAACATCCATCGGACCTGCACCTGCATAAGGAAAATCTGTTGTGGAAATTTCAGCCCGATCTCTTCTGTAGTTTCCTCAAACTTATCAGACCTGGTCTTATAAAAAAAATACCTACCCGAAATTACCTTTCGTGAATATTTTCTCAAAACCGCGAACACAAAATTTTCTCAAGCAATTTTCCAAACGCCAATTGCTGAACAAGAGCGTACTCTCGACATGAACTTAATACGAGCGTACACAGAGTATTAAATATAAATATAAAAGAGGACGCATAACGAAAAAGGGCACTGCTTTCGAAGCTATTTGCCCTCACTCCTTCGGTACCGAATTCAAATTTCCTTGCCCCTCATTCGGGCTCATGGTTAATGATTAGAATTTTTTTTTCAAGGTAATCTAATCAAATGAATGAATAAAAATATAATTATTAATTTAGAAATAACAATTAACACGAATTTCGTCGATAAAAATGAGATTGGTAATTGAGAAAGGTCTAAATCTTACTCCGGACTCTGGCTTTACGACATTGTGATTTGTTGATTTAACTTTTTTATTTTATTTATATAGTAATTTAAATTGCAATTTTCTCATATTCGGTGTGGCGCCCTCCTTTAGTCTGTGTTGGAGAATAGATACACCTATCTTCTATGTTATAGGTGGCGGCTACCACACATTGTTGGCTTAGCAACGCTTCTCCCTCGTTCACCATTACCCAGCAATGCAGCCGAGTGAACATGGTGCTGCATTTTAGGTGGCAGTAACGAGGGCAGTTTTAGGTATTCAGCCAGTACAGGTGTTCGAATCTCCATGCCACCTGAATACCTAAAGTGGTGACCCCGACGTGATTGCGGGAAATGGCTAACAACGCCATCTCTCGGACATCCGGTGGGTAGTTTGTCACACCAACACTGCTGAAATAAGATGGCAATGTAGGGTGTGCGCCACAGGGCAGTGATGAGCAGGGGCTTCACCGCACACCGGCGTACATACCTACCTGTAAGGCACCTCCCTATCAGCTACCACACACTGTCGGCTTAGCAACGCTTCTCCCTCGTTGACCATTACCTGGCACTTCAGCTGAGTGAACACAATGCTACATTTTAGATGGCGGTAACAAGGGCAGTTTTAGGTATTCAGCCGGTATGGGTGTTCCAATCCCCGTGCTGCCTGAATGCCTTAAGTATACTTTTCCTTATCTACAGACTGTACAATCACAATTCTTACCTTAAAAGACCCATCTGGTTTAATTGTAAAAATCCATTCCCATGGAAGAACTTGATGGTTGCATGCTGAAGCCTTGGGAACTATTTCCTATACTTTTTGTGGTCCCATTGATTTAATTTCTTTGTCTATAGCTATCTTCAACTTAGGCCAATCAGGAGACTTAAGACATTCTTTGTATGATTTTAGAGCATTAGGAGAAGAAATTTCAACTTCATCCATTTTGTCTTGTCAGTCTGAAATTTGTAGAATTTTAATTTCACCCTGGTTTACTTGGCTATTTTGAGATAAATCCCAATTGTAATTAATTATAATTACTTCCTCTCAGGAGCAATCATTTTCTTGGTTGGAAGACTCTCTATTCTTATTTCTTGGATTTGTTACTTGGGGTTGAGTAGGTATTGAATTTTCATTTTGAATAACAGAATTTTGTATTGAATCATCTTGGTTTTGACTTGGATCACTACCTGAATGATCATTAGAAAAATTTTAATTTTGATTATCTAAGTCTTGGTTTTTGTCACTTATATACTCAAAAGTTTTTGTCTCATCAAATTTAAGATTACATGAAGTATACATTTTCTTAATTTCAGGGTTGTAAACTATGTAGCCCACTTTTGAATAACCAGCCAAATATTGCATTTTAGTTACATCATCAAATTTACCCCCTATTGCTTGGTATTCTTGGAGTATATACCTAGGCTAAACAGCCAAACACATGAATTTTTGATAGATCAGGCTTTCCCCATAAAATAACTCAAAAAGTATTACAAATTTTAACGTATGATGAGGAGACTGATTGTACAGATAAGCAGCTGCCTCTGCAGCAATTCCCTAAAACAATGTTGGGTAACTACTTTCTTAGAACAACAAACAAATTCATACTTCTGCTGTGTGATTTGCATGTTCCACTGTACCATTGTGTATGCTATTATACGGATCGATATTTCTCACTCTATTCAAAATTCTTCTAAAATTATATCTATTGCTTAGTTACAAAACTCAGTAGCTCCCATTTTATGTAGATAATGTTTGAAGAATCTGGCTGTTTCATATTTATTCTTCATTACAAAAATATGTATATTGAGTGAAATAATCAATTAATAAAAGTATTTATTTTTCTTGGTAAAAGTAGGAGTGAAATATAGGGGCTATTAAATCAGCAAGCGTTATTTCACCTGGACAAGTAGCATGTTATCAATCTTTATCAAAATGTTTTCTCGCCATTACCTAAATCTGTAGCTAAATTATCAACATTATTTTTGAGGATTGAACTGCGACTTACTTGGTTCTTATTTTGTTTCCCATTTGAACTACCAGGTTTTTTACTATGATGTTTTAAACCATGATTAAAAGTTTGTCCTGATCTTGCATGTTTTTGTTTGTCCAAAGATAGATCGTTACTAAATTTTGACTTATTGCTTGGTGAAGTAGAGACATTTCTTAGTGCATTTACTGTTCTAGGCAAAATTTCATAAGATCTGAATTGTAACTTATTATTCATATTAACTAAAATTGAGTTACCTTTAAAAATACTTTTAGTAAACTTATTATATCTTGGTATGTTTGTTGAGCCAATCAGTACAAAAGTCATAATCTTGAATAGTTCTTGTTTTTCTTGGTTATCTTGGTTTAACAGTAATTTTGACCGAGAGAAAATAATTTTATCAGCACTAAATAGTAATTCAATTTTATTATCCTTCCATAATTGTTTCATATTTATTAAATTTGTTTCTGCTCTAGATATTACATGAACAATTTTTATCATAAGATTAAATTCTTGGTTTATTTTGGTATGACAAGCAAAAAATACTCATGCCTTCACCAATCGCTTACAAATAATGCTCTTTACCTGCATGACCTAATCTTTTTGGCTCATCAAACACATGATAATTCATTACTTCTTTGTAACTAGACACTGTATGATTAGTAGCATCACTATCTAATATATAAAGAATCGAATTTATTCTCATAACTTGGTTTTCTTGGTCTCACACACTTATTAAATCTTGGAGAGTTAACATATTGAATACATTTAACTGACTTGAAATACTACCACTATAGGTTATAGGGCAGTACAGTCTCTTGAGATGTACCCCAGTGTCTTACAATGGTAGCAATATTTCTGTCCTCTGTGACAACACTCATTCATTGTATAGCTGTTAAGGCCACAGTTGCGACATATAGGTTTTTGAGTACGTTGATTGGTCTTGAATGACAGGTTGCTGGACTGCTGGTCTTGGTGTTGCAGGTTTTGATACCAGATTTCTCACATCTTGGTTCACATTAGGTTGTGGAGTACCTTGGTTTTTACATGGTTTGCTTGTTTGCTGGCTAGCTTATGTGGTTGATCTTGATTTGTAAGTTGCATTTGAAATCATCGGTTTCAGAATGGACTTGGGTAATTGAGCTTGGTTTTTTAGTACATCACTTGGTTCACTTAGTTTGACAGACATCGACTTCTTATGTTCTCTAAGTATTCGAATATTTTTTTTATAGAAATTCTTCATTGAGTTTGTCTCTCACTCTCACATATAGTGCATCAATTAGACTCCCAAATTTTGGATTTAATTTCTAGATTAATTTTATCATCTAGAAATCCAAATTAAAATCTTGGCCAAGCTCCACCATTTGTCTTCTAAACAGGTTGAATTGCAAATTGAAAAATAGCAAATCTTGGTTCCCTTGATATTGCATGGGATCTAATTGTTTCATGGAACCAATTAAATCACAAACCGTTAAAAAACCTTTTTTTTTTTTTTTTCAAAGTCTTGGTAAATAGTAAATGCTTTGTGAGTGTTTTAATCAGCAATATTACCTATGTTTGCAGTAGGTTTTGTACTTGGGCATTGATCGCATATCTTATGTTCTCTGATAAATCCATGTGTTTTACTCTTGGTTGACTGATCCAGTCTAAAGTGTCACCAGCTGCTAAGTCATTATTAATCTCATGTCTCCAGAATTTAAAGTTCAGTTTGCCCTTCAATCTCTCATTTTTTTAATTATAACATACTTGTACAAGAGGTACCACTTGATACTGACCCATCACTGGGTAATTCTATTTGCTCTATTAGACAATGTGCTACCACTCAACTTGGTTTTTGACTTGATTCTTAACTTGGTTTTCAACTTCGTTCATTTGTTTTCCTAAGTTTTCTTAGTTCAACATCTTGATGTGTTCAGTAGGATTTACATGAACCTTTATCAAATTAAAATTGCCAAGATTAATATTTGGACTTGGACACTCAGGACTTATGGGTACAATTTCACATTCACCAGTAGTTTTATTTATCTTAATGTGAAATGTAATTTCTATTGGGAAAGATCAAGGATCAGACATGGAAAGAAACACTTTTTAAGAACCAACGCGTTTGTATTTCAAGAAAGTACAAGAACATATATGGCGAACTGAATGTTCATCAGAGTCTAAAATATATTTGATTAACGAACTCAGTGCTACTGATAGGGAAGCATGAAAATATATTATGGACATGTGTACAGGTTAAGTATTGTGTGAACATATAATGTACAGTTCTGAGGTTGTGTGGGATTGTCTCCCAACAATTTCTTCTTGATTTTTTCCATTAACAGAATTAACAAGTTCCTAAAGTTCTCATTTGAGATTCTGATCATTTAATAATAATTCTTCTGACCCAGAAGAGGTAGCAGCTGTCATGTCAATCAGCTTTTTATCAGAAATAAGATTAAATTTTATCTTTCTTATCGATGTCCTCTTCAGTGTACATAGTAATAGTATCTTGATTTTTTCAGGTTTTGATGATTTTTCACCTTTTCCATGGGCTGATGGAGCCATGTATGATCAGTTCACCAAAATTCTTGGTTCACATATTATTCTTGGTGTTTAACATGATTTTATTGTGAAGCGAACTACTACAGAACACAAACGCGTTAATTATTTATCTCATCAAATTTGATATTTTCTTAGTTTGTCACATAAGGAGTGTGAAATGTGAAATACTCAAATGCCAGTGCTCTGCTATCAATTTATAACTATTCTTCAGGTATACCTACTTGTTCTTTTCACTTGTAAGTCGCAGAGAACTAATTAATTCATTCATTAAAAACAAAAGAAATAAAGGCCAAATTATTCTATCACTTATAATGTTTTTCATGATAAAAAGACTCATATTGTACATCATGGAGAATGATAAAGAATCAAACGCCATAATACTCTTGGTGTTCAATAAGTCACAGATGAAAAGATTGCAACTCAGAAACTTGGAGAAATATCTCATCAATGGATTCTCAGATAGCGCTAATAGTTGTGATATTGTTAATTTGATCAAACTTGCCCATCTCTAAGTGTAGAACCTGTTTGTTTTGTATTTGGTTCTCAGTTCTTGGAACCTTGTTATTTACAACTCTTTTTATGTGATAATCATTAATGATTGATGTGAGGTATGGAGAACGAGGATCGAAAGAACTTGAGACTTTTGACTTTTAAGAGGT
>WOFM01000473.1:20492-270796 GCA_011428145.1 Ericerus pela
TATATATATGTCATACGTACACTCTCACCACGAAGTGCTTTCCCCTACTACTTTCGATCGTACATTGCTGTTGCTTCGCCATTTCGTATTCTGTTAATAATGTATTTTTCATTCGTGCAATAAACCTCAATATTACCACAAGTCTCAAGTTCTTTCGATCCTCGTTCTGTACGCCTCACATCAAATGATACACTTAAAAATTACGTTAGGAGAATATTCAGGTGCATTAGCTCCACAAAAAATTATAATATAACATATAGATCGGAGGGAGATGGAATACAAGCATATGTTGATGCCTCGTATGCCTCCCAAGTAGATGATAATAATATTGACCCAAATAATTTACAAAAAGGAAAATCAATTACTGGTTTTATGATTTTTGCAAATGGAGATTTGATAGAATGGAATTGTTCAAAGCAGACAATCCATGCTTCATCTAGCACCGCTGTAGAAATCATAGCAGTCTTTGACACCCTAGATATAATAAAAGTCATACAACATATGAATTTTGAAATTTTTGGAGAAAAAATAACTGTGGACATAATGGAAGATAATATATCAACTCAAAAAATTTGCTCTGGTGGAAGCCAAAAGAAATCGAGAGCCCTAATGATAAAATGCTACTCAATTTTGGAGGCAATGGAAGAAAAAGTAATTCACTTTATATCTGTCAATTCCGAAAATCAGCTAGCGGATTTACTTACAAAATCTTTAGACAGAACAAAATTTGAAAATTTAATAGTTAAAATTCTCGAAAATACGAATTTGTACACATAATATTATATACATTTATTAAAGAAAATATCCGTCCAAAAAGTCAAGTCGTACCAAGTCAAAATATGTAAGTCCAAACACGAAACACATTGTACAAGAAAAATACCCCTATATTGTTCACAAATAATACTCAAAAGAAAAATACACTCGAAAATACTTGTCAAAAATAGATACTCGATTTTGCTCCAAACCCAACAATGAAAACAGAATTAAAATCGAGCAAGTATAAACCCTATAAACGCTAATAATAGAAATAGCATGCAACTTTATACAAGTGTGAGAAAAATACACAAAAAATTCACACAGATCGTATGAAAGGAAAATCTTAACAATATATGAGAGATAAAAACTCATTACACGACCTCAATAAAGATAAACCTAATAGCCTGCCTTATCCAAAAATAAACATGTTAAACGCCACCTCAAACGCAAAGAGAAATGTAAAAGATAAAGCTAACGGACATCGTATATTATCGTTTCATACTATTGCATGCCAACGTATTTAATAAGGTTGTAAAATGTAACGTTTCCTATGCACGATCGTATATCTTAAAAACCTTTTGTTAATTTTATTTCTTTTCAATTGAATTTTTTTTCTTTTTCCTTTCATATTATACACTCGTAAATGTTCGAGAATTTATTCGAGCACACGCCACAATGAATCATATATTAGTCATTTATATACACGAAATAATTTTCTTTTTGCATGTTACCAATTATTATCTTTATTTTTTTTTAATCACAATTTTTTTTACAGGTTACCATTTACTATTTTTATATACACATATACTATACATATGCATGTGATTTAATTGTTTATTATATTTGTTTAATTATTTTTGAAGCACAGCAACCAAAAATTATTTTCGAAACTGAAAGTTACCATATTCTTTTTGAAACACAATGTTATTATAATATCTATTTTTTATGTGAATTAATATATTAAATTTCAACGATCGTACGATGAAGAACTTGACCGGTAAAATTTCAGGAAGGTGTTGATACGAAATCCCACCTCTTCTCATTCTTCATCATCATCATCACGTCAATCTATATATATAGTCACACGTTCACTCTCATCACAAATTGCTTCCCCTACTTTCTGTTACCGATAATGCTGTTGCTTCGCCATTGCGTATTTTACTTGAAATTATGTTTTTAGTCTGTTAATAAATTCTGTCGTCAAAACTTCTCTCTTACTCATTTTTGTTCCTCGTATTTACCGCCTCACATCAATTCTGTACTTCGAATTTCGTGTCCATAATGGACGGACCTAATAAAGTTTAGTCTGAGTAAACTTCTCATATTTCTTGTTTTACCCCGTTTTCATTGCGTTTCAACTCAACATAACCAACAGGTATTTAACATAAGACACAGTTGTTCTGAGCAAACAAAATTCTGTTATATCTAGAAATAGACATACCAAGGATATAACCTCCTCCATGTTTGTAGTCAGTAAAAATTTTACCCAAGTGAAGGAAGTGTGTCTATTCTGAATGTGGTAAACAACCATCTTACTCTGAATGGATTGAGTGCATTCTTGTAACTAGTTTGTTACCCCGGCATTTATTCTGAATGTGCCCTGGCACAGCCTAATAGACACCAAACTGTTATTAAACCTCCCACCATATTGTCTTCAAACAATACTTAAAATAAGAGAGAGCATCTTGTTAAATTTGACACAAATGAAATTATGAAGGAAGTCTCCAAGCTTCAAGGAATAAAATAAGTTAAAGAGCAGGAAATTTGAGTCCTTAGAAACTGAGAAAATATGATTTAATTTGATGTTATCACTGATAACCATTCATAAACTTTTTCATTGCTTATAAATTTAGCCACTAGGTACCAACCACCTCGGTTTGAGTGCCAATTATTTGCTTTCCCTCACTACTCTGAGGATATATATATGTTGGAGACAACATAATAGTGGTTTCTGTATCGCGCATCTATGGATTACCCTGCTGACGCTACGTGTTTTGCTCTCTAAAAATCTTATTGAAGGAAAAAATCGCCGTGTGCATATATTTATTAACACTGGCATACAAATTACCCCATTCTGGAGAATCTTTTTATTCTGATTGGTCGATATCGGTTGAAGTAGGGTAATTTGTACGCCAGTTTGCAAGTGCTTGGTGTTGATGTTAACGACAGTCGACCCCATTATAAAACAGTAGCATGTCGTCTCCATCATATATATACCTTCGAAGGCATGGTATATGCTGTTATCGGTTCATTTCATGTTCATAGAATGTTTTTTTAGTTTCCATGAATTTCATCATGCAGGTTATTAAATGAATTCTTTTTGATTCGGTGTTTCAAGTGTAAATTGCTTGACTCTCAAGTTTTGTATTGTGAAGTACGAATCTGTAAGATATAAACTATTTCAATGAATAAAATGTACGCTGATAATAACAGTTCTCTCATGCCTGGTGGTACGTAACCCTAACAGAACATGTTCTTTTTTTACTTCCTCTCATCTGGCTGGCTAGCACAGATGGATTTATACTTAATTATTTCAAGGTGTGAAAGAATCTGACATCGATCGAACAATGCGGACTTTACAGTGTTGAGAATGAAGAGATACTTATACGTTTGAAATCCTTCAGTCATTATCTGAGTGTGTAATCTCTCAAGTTATACTGATTTGTTTGATCTCATCAAGTGCTTCGGAGTTATCGTCAACATATTCCTTAGTTTAATATTTTCTTTATGTATGTTTCAGGCGGGCCACCTTCACATTTTACCACGTTGTCTCCGTATTTGAATTACGATCCAGCCTACATTAAGCAAACTAGTCAACCTGAATTCTTATTACCTGAAGGAGCTAATGAAAAACGTAAAAGATTCGAATTAGCATTTTCACAAATCGGTTCTAGCTGTATTGGCGGTGCTGTGTTTGGCGGTGCTAATGGTTTATATAACGGTTTGAAGAAAGTCACCCTAGAAGGACAAACGGGCAAATTAAAAGTAACGACGTAAGTTTGAGTATTCTTCGGTGTTTTTTGAAAAACATAGAGTGGAACTGTTTTCAAATGAATTCGTTAGAAAATAGGTATAGTTTTCATTGGAATGCAGTATTTTTTTGTTCGAATTATGGGTGTACCTACGTATAACGATACGAAACTTTCTATAAAAAGATTAACTGCTCGTTTTCCTCGAATGAAAATATTTACCGTTTCATACAATAATAAAAACAACATTATTCGATTCAATTTCTAAAATAATTTATTTTTTCATACAAGCTCCTCGAAATTCAACGTCTAATTAGTAGATGTAAGCCGAAGACTACTAATGGTAACGGATTTACCTTACATTCTAGTTAATTTTTCCTCGAGAAAAACTGACGACAAAAATTCAACTTGACCTCTTCATGTGCACTCATTTACAAATTTTGGCGAAAAATGTGCTCGATGATTCTTGGGAATAAATTCCTACGGAATGAATGTTTAGGCTATAGTGGTGCATTTGTCATCGAACTTATTCACCTATTTAAGTATTCGATAGTTTTCCAAATTTTTCATGTAGTTCCCTTGCTGTTTTCTGCATCAAAATTTGAATTTTAGCATTGTTAGATTAATAATCTTACCACTTTTGCTGCTCGCCTTAATCAGTTTGCTGTCCGTTGGCTTCGATCCGAAAAATTGATGTTCTCATTTTAAAAGTCGCCTTTCTGTCTTTAGTCTCTTGTTTCTTGTCTGTGTTTAATTTTCAGTTTTTGAGGGCTTAAAGATGAGCCTGTATCTGATGACTTTCATGATATCTTTTGCCTCGATTTTCCAGTAGTGGAGGATCGAATTCTCTCCAGGTATTGTCTTAACCATTTTATTCTAAAATCAGTTAATCGTGTGAATTGATACTACTTGAAATAAGTTGCATAAATGCTTTGTCACCTAAAATTGTATGTAACTATGATTTTTTCTCTCTTACACATCGTTTTTATTAAGTAGATGTACATATTTTCTTGTACTTTGTTCTTCAAAATTGGTTGTTTTTAGGTTTAATTTTAGAGAAAAGTTATGAAGATTCCCTGAAATTTTGATATCCCATATTTCTAACGTTATTTCCTGATTGTATCTACTCCTTCTGTCTTAGCCCCATATTGTAACACCAACAATTGTTTGAAAATTACAAATCACCACCTTACTATGAAAAAATTTATTTAATATTTGACCCTTTTACTCGGAAACGATGAGTACATGTGACTAGGCTAATGTTAAATAATTATGAAATTCTCTCACTTTAAATTCTGTCCGAAAGTAGCCGGAAAAAAGCGCACGATGCCAAAAAAAATTTAAAATTTGAACTCGACATCTCAAAAATATGAAACCGATATAAGTCAGAAAAAACTCGGAAGTTGAAAATTGCACATCACCTTTTATTCAGGCAAATAATATGCAAGAAATGGTTCACTGAAAAATTACTAGTCTTCTGGGGTGCTGAGTAGTTGGTGATTACTAATTTACAAATTATCGTTGGTGTCAAGTGGTGATGAAATAATAAAATTTTGAATGGCTTGATCCGATATTCATTTTTCCCTCGTAAATACTGAGCGAGCTTTTCATCAGTTTATTTATGTAATTATGTATTTTTATCGATTGTACGAATAATCCCTCGAACGAGAACATCATTCGAAAGACAATGAAGTCGAAAAACTGAATATCGTTTATTGCTGCCCTCTATCAATGAATGAATATTTGTATAAATTCTCCGGACCGTTCACGAGCATTTCATTGTTTTCAGTTCTGCGTTCTTCATTGAATTTTTGAACGTCTTAACTAATTTACATTGGTTTTCCATACAAAATGGTTACAGATTATTAAATCACGTGACGAAAGGCGGCTCGGCATCAGCAAACGCGTTGGGAGTTGTCGCAGTTCTGTACAGCGGCATTGGTGCGTTGACGGAGCAAATTAGAAGCGTAGACGATGAGATTAATACTTTGTTTTCTGCTACTGCAACTGGATTAATATTTCGATCAACACGTGCGTTGAATATTTGTTCATGGCTCTTGTACATTTTTTTATTTGTGTATTTTCTGGCAATTGGAAACGTTTATTTTACGAATCTTTTTGCAGATGGACTAAGAAAATGTGCTATTGGCGGTGGAGTTGGTCTGACGCTAGCTGCATTGTATTGTTTATGGACATCTCGTGATAAACTTGTAGACCTGAAGCAACAATTTTCGTAAATAATTTTCGTTCGGTCCCGCTCGAAGAACTGTGTCCTAATTTATAGAATCTTACCGTTTGTAGTTTTAAATGTTTGTTGTAATACATTTTTACAAGAGACTGTTGAATGACTCGTTTTCGGTTTTGTAATTAGTGGCCCTTTTCGTTCTTAGATAATCTGTTTTTTTTTTTTCTTTTCCTCCTCGTTACGTATTTATAGACTGCTCTCCACGATTGGGGAATGTATCTGAGAATTAAAACATTTTGTTTTCTCGATGAGTGGTCGCCATTTTTGAAGAATGAATGATCAGCAGAAAAATAAGATTAATTTATCAACCTTTTTCTCGATATTCCCTATATTTTGATTATCTTCTCGGACAGCCAAAGTGTCCTCCAATATATCCTTAATGCGTGATCTCCAGCCCTGCTTCTACTACAAGATAGATGATCGATTTGTGTTTTAGCTTAACTATCAACTAGAATGCTCAGTCACGCGCCATTGGTTTCTGTCTCTCTGAGAAATCCCTCATAATGAAATAGTGAACTCTACCATTAAATCCATCATCCATTTCTATCGCAATCTCCGACTTCCTCATCTCCTTTAATCAATGCAGATTCTTAACCTGGTAAATAATCCGACAAGTCTGAAAGATCAACTCCCATCATCTTTCAACCCAACCTTCCCTTCCCTTTCATCCTTTGTTTTCTCTCTCCTCTTTCTTTTTCAATCGAATTCGCATCATCAACCGTCTTCATTCAGGTCATTGCCTCGCCTGTCTCTGCCAGACTTCTACAGAATTCATCTTTCATCCTCTCTTCTGCTCTCGACATCTAAACCCTATCTGTGAGGTAGGACAGAAATCTTGTATTTTTTGCACGCCCTGCCCCGGTTATTGAATCCTATAAAAAGGGTTAAACTATTCCTATACCTCATCAATCTTGAACATTTTTCTTCGTGCCACATTACAAATCTTCTTACTTATAATTATTTTAAGGTTTACTCGGCTCTTCTCTCATTCCTTTGTAATACACTTACAATCACATCCGCCAAAATCCTCCCTTGTTTCGAACCCTCATACTGGAGGCTGATTTAAAGTACTAGGTAGGATTCGCGGGTTGCGAACGAACCCTTGAACCATAACTGAAGCGAAGGAGGTTTCCCTCAACAACTCCCCCGTCCTAAAAAAGTGTATCTGTGCCACATCAGTATCACACATGGTAGAAGTGAAAATTTTCTCTTCAATAAACAAATCCGACGAATAGTAAAATTTGTTATAATCAACCCTGTTTGGGTCACAGGAAAAAAAACGAGTGGTTAAATCTAAAAATTAACTGTAAATTTGAACTCTGTCCCTCAAAAAATGTAACCGACGATGTATCATCCACTGTTTTAAGAAAAAGTTATCCAACCCCTTTTTGGGGATCACAGGGGCCTACAACGAGTGGTTCATTCCAAAAATGAATTGCACATCTTAACTTCGGGCCTCAGAAAACGAAATGGACGATGTGTCACTCAATTTTTAAGGAAAGAATATCCTAACCTTTTGTCTATCGAAATTCGGAAACCGAGCTGAAAACATTGAAATTTCCGAACATCTGATCGTGCGACGACGGTTCAAATCCCGGTAGAGGAACATCATTTTTTTTTTTAATAGATCGAATTTAAAGAACCGGGCTTCGTCACGTCGTCGAGTTCAACTTGAAACGGTTATTTGAAAATTTTGCTGATTTTTGGTTCGGCCATCTATGAAGAATGGCGTCATCACAAAAGTTGTTTCGTGAGTGGATACATACAAGGAAGCTTCCCCTCGCTCGCTTCAATAAATTTTCAATATAGTCAAGACATGGATTTCTGTCAAACTGAAATTCGATCAATTTTTAACGTGATTTTTGCTAAAACCTTTTCTTGTTTCCTCGTTGTTTTATTCTTCTTACGAGTAAAGCCTGAGAAACAACCAACATTGTCGTCGTAGTTCTATGAATAGATTAGTAAGATAGGATTTTTGCATTCAGCTGATGAAGTTTGCGGTGATTTTCGTTGATTTTTAGAGGACGTGTAAGAAATTAAAATAGGTATATAGGCGTAGGTACGTCGAAACCCATAAAGTCGTAATCAATCTCCGTTTCTAATTCACCTTCCGTCGAAGAGCAGCGCATTTTCTGTTTTTTTTGTTGTTTGGATCGTAGGCGTCTCGGAGGGACTAAGCCACTTCGGAATTTTTCTGAAAATACCTAATAAATGCGGTCGACCGCGTTAAATTGCTTTAAAAATAATGACCGATGCCTACCTCGTTGAAATAATAAAAAGGATGAATGTAGCTGTTCTTTCCATCAGGCCTTACGAGAGCTCGAGCTTTTTAGGCTCCGGTATTTATTAGAAAAATAGAAAAACAATTACATTTTCTCTGAAAATAGCCTAAAAATTTTGTTTCGCTCGGTTCTCCCGCCAAATTCGCTTCTCCAAATGTATAAATAAATCCTGGATACGGCACTGAACTCGGATGTAATTTTCAATTTTTTGAGGGTCGAGAAATTCTATCTCCCAGACCCCAATTTCCTCTCGTCTTTGCAGCAGATTCGAACATTTTGAACGGCATTTCCCTACAAAGATTTATCTACCATATGCTTGTTTTTTTTAGGTTTTTATTTGTAGTTTTTTTTATTTTAGTTTTTTTGTTGAAACCAAAATTTAATTTCAACAAACGGGAAAATGAGAAGCTTGAGGATGGGTATGGACGGGATGAGGTTATTATATAAAAATTTTGCAACATTTTAACTTGGGGCTCTGACCCCCCTCTCCAGAAGAATTTCCTGTCTACGCCTATGTTTGACGTCAACCGCCTTTATGAAACTTGCATGTTTTTGAAATTCTTGCCGAGTTGGAAACAAAATTTATGTTCCGTATGTGTTTTCTTGAACGTTTACTTGCCAGCTGTAAAAATATATTGGAACAATTAATAACGCGGATGCAACCGAACAACGTATTGGTAACATAAAATTAAAAGTCGTTTTCAGTATGTATTTTATCCTCGATGAAGTTTTACCTGTGCAGTCAACATGATTTGGTTTTTCATATTCAGAATTTTACTCTCTGGTAGCATTCGGCATTATTTAATTAAAAATTAACCACCCACCTATCGATATTTTCTCCTCGTTTTGGTTAATTTAATTAATTTTCTTTTTTTTTAACGTTGTTTTTTAGTCTTGGAGGCAGAGTGCGCCGACCCACAGCCGTTCTTATTGTATAAATCTGTATCGAACTGTAAGCTAATATCTACCTCTACCGTATATACTTACTTATCATAAATTAATGTTTGGAATTTCTGTTGATTATTCTCACGATGTATAGTTAACATTAGATAAGTAGTTCATCGAGCAACGTCGCAACAAATTACAAAAACAGGCTGAATCGTGGATATGTTTTACGTATTACCTATAATAGAATACGTAGCCTAAGTACTTACCTAAATCTCCTTTATTTTTTAGATCTGAACTCAAAAAGCTCGGTGAGAAATTTGTTGGACAAGTATAACGAAGGTAATTGCATTATTAACGTTTGACATTTCTGAAGAGCCATTCATTTTTGATTAATCTTGAATAATATGTCTGCGAATGTACATGTTTGTTTCAGAACCTCGAGGTAGGATACCTAATGTCGTAATGATTGCCATTGAAATTACTGAAATTAAAAAATATTACCGAATATCTGGTATCACGGCATATTGTAGCTGCGGGAACCATCATACCTTGCTCTATACAAAATACATTCACCAGTTATAGTCGGCGGTGAGACGGCCAGGCGCGGTTAAGTTCACCTCTTTTAGCTGGCAAATATGTAGGTCCCAGGTTTGATTCTGTGAACCGACAAAACCTACAGCAGCCTATCACCAAAACTGCACCATCCTGAACAGAAATTCAGCCTGAGTTTTCCATACTTAACATACCTGTGTAGCATAATTTGAGTTGAAATTTTGTCTTAAATTTGAAAGAAACATTAATAGTAGGTAGATAGGTACGTTTTAAGTGAAATTTGAAAATTGCATCATGCATTTAAAACGCTAAATTATTACAAGGTATATTTATGCGTGATATATCAACAATCTGAGGTTCAGCCTGTCATCCACCTTTTAGTATCTCTGTGTGTTGTTTTAGTTGTTTGAAAGATAACGTACCTATCGATTGTGGGCACTCGCTGCTCCACCAGTCTCATAAGGAAAAACTGAATAGGCTATATCGTGCTGTTGGGAACGTCTACAACTCTTACGTATATTAAACCGCGAATTCGATACAGTGCGTAATTAAATATGAAGGGGGGGGGGATGTGAGGCCACTTCGTTGAGGATGTTTCCTCACATCTTTTTTCTCGAAGGGCCTCCTTTTTTTTCTATACAAAATATTGTAACTGGCCACCCTCCCCAAAGAACAAAATTTCTACCTATACTTACACGAATGTTCTAAAAAACAGAGCTATTATTAGAAGAAACCTAAAAATTATTTTGCAACATCCATTCCAAAAACAAATGTTTTTGCGCGTATATTAACTATTTGTAAAGTAGGAGAACAAAATTTTGCAACAAACTGGAGGAGGGCGTATTTCTTCGACAGGTGCATACTTCGGATAGGTAACCTATATATCTCAGTCAAATTCGAAGAGAAGGTGAATCGGGCCATTAGTTTCTCAATTAGGGCTTTTCGAAGTTTTCAGGTGCAAAATTCTTAAAAGCTATAACGAACGCAACCCACAATACACATAGGTACCTAATTTGAAATTCTGTCTATTCTAGACGAAATGTATGCCCACCATTTCCAACCGGCATGCCATCGCCATTTTTGTAGCTCGATATGAAATATGAAGACAATTTGGTGGGAATTCCAGTTTGTACGGAGGCATATAATTATTTCGACTTAAATTGTCACATATTTATTCGATGGGACTCCAAACGCTTTTCGTTTTTGCCGTATAGATGGTACACCCATATGAGCAACAGCAATGAGTACTTTGTTGGGACAGAAAATAAACTTTTGACCGTTTTTACTGAAATAGTTGTTAACGATAAAAATACAAAAAGTGTTCCTCATTTGGAAGAAGGTACCGCGATCACTTAGTTGTCTCCATATTGCGCGGGCTTGAATTCGCAGCCAACAGTGTTTTGCTGCGGAGTTTATTGGCACTGGCATTTTGGTTGTACCCGGGTTTGAACTTTTGAAATTGCTTTTAGTTGTGCAGCCGGACCCTTAGGACCAAACGATAATCTGCTGCTAATTCTTACTTACGTCTTCAACAAACGTATCCACCTTATGCTTCGGAGATCCGCTGTACCTGAACAACGTAAATATTAGATTGCTGGTTGACCTATGCGCGGTTGTGTTGGGTAATCACCCATCAGAACTTGTGACCGGAGACATCAAATAATATATACTTACCCTCCAGACACCGAGTAATACGTCCATAGTGGTCAAAACTCGATGAAAAAAAAAAAGATTGTTTCTCATCGTTGCTTCATCGAATATCTACGCGTGTTTTCAAGAACACCGTTTAATTATCATTTGCAGGAACAATCGGGTGCGCTGTGGCCTGTGCAAAATTACTTGGCGAAAATCTGGAGACTCTGAGTGGTGAATGCCCACCTGGGAAACGAGCTTACGACGATTTGGGTTGGGAAAATAATTAAAAATAAATTTACACGTTATTATTTGATGGGCGACGCGGTATACTACTTATATGTAGACATTTACATTTCAGTGGACGCAACCAAAATCCACGAGCAACAGTCGATCGGTGAGAACAAGAATGAAGCTACGAGTGCCCAAGGTGAAGCATTTGAAAAAAGTAACATCTCTCGATCCTGCACAGTTAACAAAAGTTTATCTTTTCTGCCAAATTTTTCAAATAAATTCGTCTATTTTCTACCAGCCTTTGGCGGTTTCATAGCCGACCTTTGGAAAATGATTGACGAATTTCAGATCTGTTGGACGGGTCGGATAGAGAATGCAGCCGAGTTGAAAGCGAATATGCGTGGCGAATGGAATAGTAAGTAATTCACTTATTCGCTTTTTAAATTCTATATACCGTGCCTACTTCTTAAGCGTGAAATAGATTTAGCTACGTTAAAAAAGGTGTACTTGGGTGCAGACTAATTTACAGTGTAACGAAGGTTGTTTTCGAGTGCAGCTATAGTTTTCTTTGATATCGACAGCGCGCACACAAAATGTAAGAGACGCAAATTTGTTGCGAGCTGATACGGCAGCCAGGCATCATCTCAGATTTCCCATGCTAAAGGTGGCGTCTTTAAGTGCCCAGGTACCTCCGAACAAAATGTTTTTTTAACTTTTTGTTCTAATTAAGGTTGGGTACGAAGAGACTTTCACGCCGGAGATGAGGGTAGGTGAGCCGCCGACTAAAGCGGCAAAAGTGCTGAGCACGCAGATGGTCTCGTATTCATTTCCCAATATTGATTACGGACGAGGCCGAACACGTGCGAATAAACTTCGGTACGCTGAAATCAGTCTGTCGACAAGGGCGTGGGCGTGGCCTAAAACCGTCGATTTCACGAAAATAAATATTCGCAGCAAAATACGACGGTTTGTGATCACCTCGAGTAAACGCCACTTACCTGGGGCACTAACTTACCCACCCAAAAAACTACGTAGTCTACCTTTGAAGGTGGGCTTTGTTCGCTGGAAAACTTCGTACCCAACTACCTATTGACCTTGCGGCATTATACGTTCGTTCATCTGCTGTAACTGTTACACCACCTCCGGATATGCTGTAAATTGATCTGCGCTGTAGGTGCGTAATCTGTGAATCTGTTGTATCGCCATCAAAGGACTTTCTGCGAAAAAATCGGCACGTATCTGACAGAAACTGTGTGACTGTAGCGAACGCATCTGCTGAATCAGTCCGGCAATGTGCTGGCAAGCGATTTCCTGGCTGGGTCGTAGGTATACCTCCAGCTATTGCCGAACATTTTTGGAAAACCCATCATTTTCCTCAGTGCTGACGTTCGTTCAAAACCCAGAACTGGCGTAGGCTGAGTGAAATATCATAAGGCAATTAATAGGTGGGCGGGTACTTTTGGCGATGAAATTAATTTGACTTTTTTTCCCAAGGTTCCGAAGAGGAAGCAATTATTTTGCAAACTGTTCGGTTACATACGTAATCCCCTCTGACCTCTATAAACGTCGGAGAAAAGTTCACCAAGTAGATACCGAAGGTTTATGCTGCTGTTAAATTTAGTCGCAAGCTCGTAAATTTTTATATCTGCTACGACTGTTTCGACTTCTGTAGGATTCTTTGCAAACTGCATACCTACCTAACCGCTAACCTGTGTGCCAACTGCTGTGGCCTCTGGTCGCTCGAGTGGCTCCCACTGAACGACTAAACTTTTATCAAACTTGCACGCTACAACGATAATCTTCTCCTCGAAATATGTAGGCTACATGTACGTAGAGTCGATCGACAATGTCTAACATCTCATTAGTTTTATGATAGGTACGTAAGCATGTAATTTGATATGTTTGATAACGAGCTGTTACCTAATTGTTTTCAACCCTTTTTTGTAGACCCAAACGAAGTCGGATGAAAAATTCTCAGGTTTCACACCTTGTAAGAACAAGAGGGCAGCGTTGAAAATTAATAGTTCACAAAAAAAATTGTATCGTTCATTTTTCACTACCATCTTTCATTTTCGTATTCGCTTCGTAAACGACGAAACAATTTTCCCCCAGGGGAGCTGTGCACTTCGTCGACGGCAACGAACCCTCTTTGGAATAACGCAATTTTTCTTGAAAAATCTCATGAAAATCCGCGCAGTGGTTCTGAAGTGATGGCGTTTTCAACAGTTTTTAGCCCGTAGTATTTTATAGTAGCTACCTATGCCATGTTTCCTTACCAAATACCAAATATTTACTTATATATAATGTACAGAAAACGTATACACTATTTTCACGAGCAACTTGTGAAAATTTTCATTTCCCAAAGCGGCTTAGAAAGGTTAAAAGGTTGGACATCCCAGTGCTCTAACGTTTTCATAAGGTTGTGGAAATTTTATTTTCAGGGCAGTTCGAAAAATTTACCGCCGACGTCGTTTATACCTGCGGAAGTAAGTTTTTACTTACATATGGATTTGTCAATAGCGATAACTTTCATAAAATTCAAGTGGTGCGAATTTCATTTTCGCACTTTTTCGTGGGAATTCGAATTTATTTAGGTGGTTGACGAACAAATAAACTGACGAAATAATCGGATAAAAATTCTGAAAAATAAAATATGAAACATGTACCCAGCTGGTCGATGACGGAGCACAAAAAAAAAAAAAAAATCAAACAGCAAGTAACGACCCGTTACCTACATATTGACGAAACGATACAGAAGCGTCGAATTTGGGATTTACATGGAGGGGGGATTTTTTGAAATGTTTTTTGTGTTCCGAAACATTGAAGATATTCAAGTGTTAGAGAAGAGCATAGGTACGTAAAATGAAATTACATCGAGTGAAGAGAATAAATAGGACCGTAGAGAGGAAATTCTGTCCTAAGGAAGAAAAAATTTTCGGGTTTCCTAAAATATTGGAAATTACATGCGTGTGGTGTCACGGATTTATCTTTGGAAGTGGTTTTATAACACTGGGAACGCGAGTGAAAAACTTTGTTAAGGGTTCTGCAGTAGATTTTCTATGAAAGGAAAATCTACTTATTTTTCTCTTGTTTTTGAGAATGCCATGCCCGGAGGAATCCCCCTCTCGTCAGGCCTGCGAATACGTATTGTGGGTAGTGTAGAAAATTAATTATGTTAATTACAACAGAACTGGGTCGGTGTTCTTGAAATTCGTAGCATTATGTTACCATAATTACTATGAAAATTTTGCGTGATTCTGGGTGCTGTTCTGGGGCATAGATTTTCTTCAAATTTGGCAGAAATGTTCAGTTTGGCAAGTTCATCGAGTCTGGCTAATTTGAAGTAAATCCATCAACCAGAACAGCACCGAGAATCATGCAAAATTCTCGTAGCTGGGTAACATAATGTTACGGATTTGAAGAACACCTACTCTGGTCGACGTCGACTACTCGCAACCAGTGACTTCTCGACACGTTAATTCGGGTGCCCGCGTACGTCACAGCTTACGCATAACGTCGTTGTTTTTTGGGTAATGGGTTCTTGGGGGAGGGCTGCTTGATCCCTCCTTCCAGGTGAGGCCCTGCCATACAAAACATTCATCTACAAGCATTTCCATCAAAAACTGAGCCATACCTACCTTTCTTAGAGCACACAACTCTGCATTATTGGACATTGTGGGGTCAATACTCGTATGAGGTAATAGGGGCTCACACCCCTCGACGACAGTCGCCGCCCAAAGGCTGGCAATAATCGTCTTTATGACGTTAAACGAATTTACACTGGTGCGTTTGTATGTTCGTACCTGTACGTACGTACAGGTAAGATAAATTGCACGGGCCGAGATCAATTACCAGATAACGATCTTGGTGATGTCACGGCCCAGTACCAAACGCGCTGCGTCGTTTCTTATCACCTCGACAGAGGCAAGAAACAACGTAACGCATGACATAATTACATACATGTACGTATGCATGTGTGTCTGTGTGCGTGTGCCAAATTCTGTATATAAACTCTCAGAACCGGCTCAAAAATTGCCAGTGTTTGCCGAGGATTTAGCTCTCCCATACTTAACCGTATGAAGTGGCAGAACACGCAAAATACTGTTGAAGACCTTCTAGTGCGAATATCTCTCACGACAAGGTATTCCACAGACATTATATCTTTTGGTAGTTAAGTGATAGCGGTGAAAAATTTGCTGTACCATATGAAATATATTCCTACGCTATATCTTGAGAACTTTTAATATGTAAACATTTTTGCTCTCTAGTCTACTTCCTCCCGGGTGTAAAAAAATATTAGATACAAAAAAGTTGAGATTGCATAAAAAAATTGCCCGGTACACTGTCCAGTTTTGAATTCTGTTTGTCACATAACACACATACACACACTCACAAGCAGACATATCTGTAGCAAGCTGGCTTGTGGTGCGTTACATGCATGCACACTACAAGCTAGATACATATTTATCATGTTTCAGCTGAATGTTTACACATTAAATATGTGAGGGGGGACCCTCGCACGCCTTTTTGCTACACCTCTAAAAATGCGTAAATTAATACATCACAGGTATACTAATCAATACCTATTACCTACTTCATTTTGGAAGATAGAAAATAGTTATTTGTGATACAAGCGTATAAAGTAGGTGATTTTGATCCGAGTGTGACTTTTGAAACACAAGCCGATGGCGAATGATGCAAGTCACACGAGTATCAATCAGCTACTACACACACACACACACACACACACACACGCGCGCGCGCGCGCGCACACACACACACACACACACACACACACACGCACACACACACACACACACACACGAGTGTCACGCACTATTTTTTGCAACACCTCCTTTCTCTAAACAAAACAAAAAACAAATAATTAAGAAAAATAAATATTTTTTCAAATGGAAAACGTATAAACGCAAACTTTCTCTTACTTATCACTTCGACATTGTTGTGTAGTGGCTACGGCGCTGCCCTCTCAATGCAGAAGTTGGAGGTTTGAATACTCATAACGGAGAAATTTTTATGAAAAAAAAATTCGAAAATTAAGAAAATAATAAAATGAAAGAAAATGAAATCGTAGGCTGCGTGCAGTAGTAAGACCAGTGTATAAAGTGACGTACGAAGGCGATGTATAAAATAAAGTACCTACTTTATACATCGGTGGTCATAAATGGTCCTAAAATTGCTTGATTTAAACATCGTCGAGGTGCATATAAAAATGAAGTTTATAAACAGGTGTTGCAAAAAAATTTTATTTCTATTTGAACTTGGAAATTTGACTGAAATTACGCGATAGAATATAGCTTAATTATTGAATTATTTTCAAGAATATTCTAATCCCAACAGAGCGACCCAAAAGTTGTTTTAAAAGTTTTTAGGCCAACACCAAAAAGTATTACTCGCTACATTGTCCCCTGCATTTTGTGAAATACAAAATATTGAATTTTACGCATTTTGGTGATTTATATTGTACCTGTAAATAATTATGTATATGTTTCAGTTTCGTACAGCTTTTATCCGGGTATGTAGGCTACTCTGCATTCTGTTGTAATAATCATCAAGGCATATATATGTATATTAATTTTTCAATATTTATGCAATATTCCAGGACCAAAATTCTTGCAGAAAAATGCTGGAAAATCTTTTTCTGATAGCATAATTAAGATTGACGATTACAGTTTAAGTAAGATCAACTAGATGAAAATTTTACAAACCAAAATAAGCATCAACATTTTTATGGTACATTAAATTCGAAAAGAAAATTTTTTATTTTTTTCTAGAATTTATCAGATTTACTGAAATGAAGCCGATGCTGCACTTCATCGATGATTTTGGTAAATAGACTATAACTTAAACCTTTTACTTATTTGTTTCCGTCCATACTTAATAGTGGAGGAATATTACAATTTCTCTTTGAAAACAATATTCCGTCAGCCAATTTTGGTTGAAAGTGTTCTTTCACGAGGCAGGAAAAGGAAACTATAGAAAGTCCATCTGAAAAAAGTTATACTCACCTCATTCTTTTACGTTTGAAATTGAGCGTGAAATTAACGTTTTTATCAGATAAGTAACTTTTTTTCTTTATTTTTTACTCGAACAAACTTTCAATGCTAGGCAAAAAAGCGGAGTATTTTACCCATAAAAAAGTACATAGGTACGACCTATTTTTTGTCAGACCTGTGCCATCCCAACCGAAGTGCCCTTATTTGAAGTGAAATATTCTGAAAAAAACGAACCACAAACTCCGCTGCAATCCAATAAAAGGTCGAAAATTACCTATCTAAAAATAAAAAATAAATTTATTTTTCGAGTCCAAATGAGCCCAATGTGGAACACAAGTTTTTAAGAACCCCCACAATGAATCCACCAGAACTGCTACTCAAGCCGGTTATTTTTAAGATATGCTTATTCTCAATCCTTCTTTTCATCCATCCACTGAACCTCCTTTATCACACTTGCCATATAAATTCATATTTGAAAGTTTTACACGTGTTAATAAAAATATAGGTACGTTACCACAGAAACCATTATATTTAATGGCATCCAATCGATGTAATAAACAAAAACTTACCGCCTCCAGACAACATAGGCGCAATTTTACAAACAGATCAGTGAAATTTTACTACTTGGTAAGTAACTACGTAGATTCTATAATCTAAATAGATTCTGTCAATTTTGGATTTAATTGGTTCATTTTTTCTCGGCCTGTTGTCGAATCACTCTCATAGGTGTTCTTATTACCATGCGACTTCTGGCCGATGGCTTCAGGCTCCATACTCCATTCCCATTTCAAGCAATAGTCGTGAAATTTGGGCCACATTTTGTACGATTGTGGAAAACAATTGCGCCAACTTTATAGTTCGAACTGAACGATTTGATTGAGGGGGAATGGAGTGGGAAGTCTAGACTCGTTAACAAAAAATTGCGTTGAATTTTCAACTACACGAAATCACCTCAGTAGGCTAACCCGAGAACCAAATGAACCAATCAAAGCCTAAATGAATAGAATTTAATGACATTATAGAAACTATATCTACGAACTATTAATTTCATTTCACACCTCTATTGAAAGATATCTGTGCCGCGCATCAACCTTGGAAAGTGTGTATTTTCCAAAAGTGTTAAATTTTATAATGGCTGCCATTCGAAAACCCGTAAACCAATTTCGTTCAAATTCAATATACCAAACCAATCCCTCGTAGTCTCCAACCGCCGTGAAAATTTCAAGCCAAAATCTTTTAATTTATGGGAGTTATCGTGATGACAATTGGGTTCGCAACACTTTGAGAACCTCTTCCTCCGGAACTAGTAGCTAAATAATTTAAAAAATGTTAACACGAATGTGTAGCCCATAAAAGTTTCTAACATTACCGCAAGTTTCATTGTCGTAAGTCAAACAGCGGAGGCTGCACAGACTTTCAAAAAGTGCCAAAAAGAGCAAAAAGTGGAAACATATACGTACATATATAGTGTACAGAAGAATTTGAGTGACGGATGCACCTACTCGTGATCTGCGACTCAGGATCGGTGCTTTTCCACAAATCCCGCCCCCCCCCCGGGTCCCGCCATGGCACCGAATGCAATAGTTTTTTTCTTTAGATAATACGCTAAAAATTGCATCTTATAATTAATAATTAATATTATGTTGGGTACCAAAAAACAACACGAATTTTGAAGTTTCACTCGGACTGCGCGTCCAATTGACTTATTGACATAAAATAAAACGTTAATTTTCAAAGAGAATCTATTTTCGAATCGAAAAGTGATTCCTCACAGATACCTACCTAGGCACACAGTAAATGCGCGAACGAGTAGGTGTACTCACTCGTCACGAACACACGTGATGCCTATCTTAAACACAAAAGAACAGTAAAACCCATAGCAAAGCAGGTAGGTACCTACCGTACCGAGTTACTTCGATAATGAAATAGAATGGTAGAGCAACGAGGCGACTTCCCCTTATCGCCCTGCTTGGCGTATCTTCCAACTATCCGACCAACCAGAGGCTAAATGAGAGGCGAATTACGAACGGGCCGTACGCAGGCACGTAGGTACCTGAAAGACGAGTCGATCAGCTGCAAGCTGACAATTTAGTGGCAGCACACCGACACGGCGTCAAGTGCAGTATACCAAGCCAAGGGTTGGCTTCTGCAAGCACGTGGTTCGCTTGGTAATTGCGGAATATGGCGGACACCGCACTTCGACGATACCTGCGACCAGAGTGCGGACGAACCCATCCGGCAATCGGCGGATGCCGAGGAGGACCGAGCTGTAGGGAGGCTGCGAGGTCGCTTGTTATCGAATTGAAAACTCGAGAGTGGCACCATTTGACTGGAATACCCATCATCGAAAACCTGTAAATCGTAATAACCTTGACGATGGAAAACCAAAAGTTATTTAAAAAATAATATTCAGAAACATTTTCGAAAACGTACCCAATCAGCGCCCGGTTAGACGGGTAAAAGAATGACTAAATTAATCTTTTTTACGATGATAATTCTCGAATAAACGGAGAGTCGAATTTCTACGAATTGCAGAATTCCTTTTCTCCCGGAATACGATAAATAAATTTTATTTAAGAAAAAAAACCTCCTCAAAAAAACGCTACCTACTGCGATAATCCGAATGAGTAGCTCTTATTTGTGGATACGCCCAAATTTATGACAATAATGTTTTAAATCTTTAAATTCTCATTTTCTTCAGTATTATACCGTTCGAATTTTTTGATTTTCAAATATGAGTAGCTTAGGACATTCTCCGGATGGTCAGCAACATTTTCAGCCTACTTTCATTAAAATCTGTAAAGTAAGACTTGTTCCGAGCAAACAAAATTCCTGTTAGTTCTAGTTCCGGCAATACACGTAGGTACCGAACATATTATGTATAAACCCTGCAGCACCCCTTAGCACCACTTTGGCTTGTACTGGCCTGGCAACACTGATCAGTTGTAAAAATATGTATATAATTTACTATTATTATAATACGGGCCGGTTATTGGTTTAAGAGATGGCTACTTTTATTTGTATCGTGTCTTACCAGGAAGGGATTGAGGCTAATCAACGGGAGAAAAGTACGATTCTTTCAGAATGGTAATTTTAATGATGAGGTAAACTACGTAAATAGATAGCCTGTTTCCAGTCCTAATTCTAATTTCAAAAACAAGGTAAAAAAAAATAGGCAGGTTTTGATGATACAAATACAATTTTATTGCTGGCTATCCATCGCTACAAACTGCGTTGAATTAGACTCCGGTATGTTACGTCGTCGTTTACATGTGCTTTACCTGTGGTAAGTTTTAGATGTGATTTCATGTTTTGTCTAATGGATTTGGTTGTGGTGTCACGTGGTCACCCCATTTGGCATACCACATGTCGTCTCCATCATATATATATATATATGCTCGAAGGATTGTACGTTTATTATAATGATAACGATAACCTCCTCGGTAGGTAGGGGAAAGGCCGGTAAGAGTACGCAGTCTGTAAGAGTACGCATTGCTTTTTTTTCTGCAACTGAAAGATTGGCAACACTGCTCCATCTTTTATGTTGTTCTACTTCAAATACTCCTCCTTCATGCCAAAAAACATGAATTTATAATCATTATTTTCGCTTTTATTACAAATTTTTGTATTTTTTGGTTTCTGATATAATATTTTCAAAGCACGGAATAAGGATTCAGTGACTATTATTGAAAATGACTGAGTAAATAATCATAATTATTCAAACTACATACTTTTTGCTACCTTTTCATATATCTTTAGTTACCAATGTATTTTGTTATCAGTTAGTAAAACTGATATTATTGGTAAAACTCACAAGTGCGTAAGAGTACGCATTTTGTTCCTACTACTAATTTATTTGTTTCTTATGAAAAAAGGTCCACAAAACAAAAACAATTCTTCACAAAAGAAAACTGGATTGAAATAAAAGCAAAACTAAAGACGACAAGTGCTAAAAAACTTACCTCCAAAAAAGAGGAAATTTCATGCCCAGCCTGTGAAGAACTTTTTTCTGATCCGCCTGCAGAAGATTGGATTATGTGTGACAAATGTAAACATTAGTGGCATGAATCCTGCACTAGTTATTTGGGAATCAATAAATTTGTTTGTGATTTGTGTTGACGTTTGTATGAAATAAATATATATTTCAGACTATTCAATATCTCATAATCAATGAAAAAAATTAGTTGCGTACTCTTACAAACTCAAATGCGTACTCTTAGATGCCATGTCATGTAAGAGTACGCATTTGGGTTTTTTTATACTTTTACCCCCCTAAACAATTTGAGAGGCTCTTGAAAATTTTTAAGGTAGGGAATAAGTAAATAAAGGTTCACAGCATAGCTACACCAAATTTGAACAAAATCCCTCAAGTTTTGACTCAGTTACATGAGGTCAAACCTTAAGTGCGTACTCTTACCGTCCTTTCCCCTATTTGGTAAAAAAAGAACAACAACACGTTGGCTGGGTGGGCTATTGCTCCCTAAATACCAAATTGTTTTTAAACTCCGTATGTACAGAAAAGATGCTCGTAACCCATCGCATTATAATAATACGAAAAGACGTAGGTACCTACTTGGAGAAGCAATACAGGGTCACATGGTAGCTACTTGCTTTTTTCCACCAATTTATTTGTTGTTTTACATTTTTTTGAGAAATTGCGGAGTCAGCGGGCACCAAACTGCTATCAGACCGGCGGCTCGTCACTTCATACAGCGATAATCTCGCGACAAAAATGTAAGCGGCAGGCATGCTATTCGTAGTTTTTCTCAAAATCGGGGTGGGGATCACGTCTCATTTGAAAACGCAAAGAAAAAATTTAAGTTACTGGGCTACATTCGTGCGAAGGCGCCGAAACCTGAATTTCGTGGGCCACTTTTTTGCGTTCGTTTAACCCTGCCTAAAAGTTTGGAGTAGGCGAAGGCGATCATCATTGTGCGGTGAAAGAATTCGCTGTTGCGTGATTCGCGATACCTAATCAAGTAGGCAGCCACCTGCGGGCCTATCTACGCGACGAGTGAACGATGCTCAGGAAGAAGGCTGCAACGTTGGAGAAAAACCAATTGTTTTGCCCGTACTTCGGGCAGCAGAAAATTCAGCGCAACTCATTGTGGGGTAGGTAGTACCTGTACCTGGGCAGCCCACCAGCCTACACTCTTTCGTTTCATCTTCTCGACACATCAACGAACACTTTCCACCACAATTGGCCGTAGCAACAATTTTTTCTTCACGAAGTACCCACCTATACCTACGTTTCCGACCGCAGGTAGACCTGTCTACGTATTCCGCCACTATTCTAATTGATTTTCCAAACGAAACACTTTTTCATCCTCATAGGCTAATTCGATAAATTTTTAATGTTTCCAGATAAAAAAAGTAAGTTCGTTGCCGCTTCGCGGTAATTATAATAACACAGAATTCGGCCTCCGATGCAAAAATTATTTAATTACCTACGTATATCTACTCTCGGCAGAATCTGTGGGTTGCGCCAAGAATGCTACGTTTGTGTTGTTTGCGGCGTTGATAGGTGGCATTCCCGGCGGATGTCCGACTGCAAAAAATGGCATTTTCCATTTTGGTAGGTGGCATTACGACGAGGTTAGGGTATGCGGATGGCCACCTACCTACGGTAGGTAGGTAGGTGGGTGGGTGGGGGTACCTGTCTGTATTCTCGCATATTTATGGCGGTCTAGCGCACGCCAACTAAATCGCGTTTGTAATTTTTACACCGACAGACTCCGTCGTAATCAAGAACATAGACAAATCGCCCCTAAACCCGAAGGAGAAAATTGAAATACTGACCACAGATGAAGCTTTGTATCGATTCAGTAAGCACCTACCTATGGTTATTTATACTTACGCGAATATATTTCATTAAGGTCCGACTAAACTGCCCATCCCACCTTCGCTTATTCTACACCCTTTGCGCCTATTTTGCGCAGGTATGGATACCTTGAAGGACGAAAAACTTTTAGTGCTGCGAGTTCTCGAAACTTGCTACAAAGAGGCGAAGTTAACTTCGGAGACAAACACGCGGAATTACATATCAAGTGCGTATCGTGTTCAGTTCACTTGTGCAGATGATCTTTTTGTTGAATTTTCAACAGAGAACGTCTTACGTCTTCTAGTGTGGCGTTCCTCACAAAACTTAAACACACATGTATACCTACGTGTCTATCTATACCCTATACATAGGTACTTAAGGTAACTGATAAGTGTTTTCCTTGTTTTTTTTTTTTTTTTTTTTTGTTTTTTTCAGCGGTTTTAAATTATTATGATTTAGAACTTATTCAGTGCGGAGGTAAGTCTTTAGGTTACGTATTTCGAGTAGACGTAAAGTTGAAAGTGATATTTTCTAGGCCTATCGTCGCACTCTCGCCAATTAAAAATTATAAGTTTATACTACACGCTTTCTGATAATTTTTTTTTTTCTTCGTTTGTTAATGCTTTCAGTTCCGAAAGAATATTTTCAACGTACGTATATCGACTTTGTTTACCTTCGTCTTTATCCAAGCTTCGATTACCTATTTTTTATTATTCGTTTCTTCATTAACCTCTGAGAAGCAGAGGGTAAATATGACTCATGGAAACATATTATTGACGTCTCTACGTCTTTAGGCTGGGGCTCAATCTAAAATTTGGAAGACCGTTTTTGGTCACGTTTTTTCCTCCTTTTCCCCCATTTTTCCCTTTTTTTCCTCGTGACAGGGAGCTCCTGGAAAGGATGACAACGTCGTGATTATGGACTTATTTGTTTCATTTTTTTCTCTTTTCTCCCTCTCTTTTTTACACTTTCTTGACTTGTTTGAAGGGCACCCTGGTGATTGTCCGGGATGGGCAAGGGGCTTAATAGCCACTCTAGCTAGGGTCAGCGACAGGAGGTATCCGAAGAGGTGATGACGTCGTAATTGCATTTATCAATTTTAGGGTTAAGGCGTAGACAATAGACTTGTAGGTCGCCCGAGTAAGGCGCTGTGAGAGGAGGTACCATTACCGAATATTTTGAATTTTTCACATGAAAAGAATATAAAAAAAATTATCAACTATTGTCGTATTATATTAGAAACAAATTGACAAGTTATAGGAAAATGAAGAAATGAAAATAATGGGCCATGCCAATTCCCATGTGGTTTGTACAGGGATACCTAGATATATAACTCATTTTTTCACAAGCAGAAGAGAGTGATATATTTTGGTAAAAGCTGAAGGAATTTTCATTATGCTCACGATACTGGTGACCATTGACCATTACTTTCCTTCCTTTTTTTTTCTTGTCATTTTTTAATGACTACTGGATGTAGTGCACCACTTATAAATTTCAAAAAATTAGTTTTTTGATTTTCCTTCTCATTATAAATTACCAAAATAAATAGAAAAATTTTAAGTTTATTCCAGATTTTTCCAAAACATTGACTCCTCAGGAATACTTATGCGCAGTATTCATTAATTATGCAAACCCTGCGAAAGAATGACTGATGAATTATATCCCTCTCGAACAAAGTGTATAACTATAACAGAATTAACCGACAATAGCTCAATGAAATTAACATTGACTTGGTTGAATTCTCTCGCACATAACCAACGGGCCATAGTCATTTGGTTCACTTAAGTAAACCCTTAGAAAACCCTTAAGGGAAAAATTAAGTATACACGTACTGTTTTGGTATTCTCAAAGCATAATTTTTTTCACTTAAAAGTATGAATTCAAAGGGCAAAATTCAAGTCTGGCCAGGAGATCACTCAAATGAATTCACTTCGCTAAATGCCCTGAATGTTAAGTGAATTTAAATAACGACTAAGAATGTGGCTCAAGAACTCTTCATATTTTAAAAACAGACAATTTTTGAACGAGCACTACTTTCTTAATATCGTCGAGTTACCTCAATAAATTGGTAAAAAAAAATGTTGATACAAATTTTTCCCACCTTTGTCCCCGAGGGTTTCAAGAAAGACGACATTTTAATACCACATTTATGCTTCTCATATTAACTGCCTAGTTGAGTAATATCAAAATCTCGGGCATCTTCAATCACACCTCAAACCACAGTAAAATAGTAGAAATTTCAAATATTCCGGGTAGGAAAATCAGTAAGAATCCACGTACCAAAAAACTGTCACTTAGCGTACTTGTTCTTTGTATTAGAAACACTGTAGAAATTAACAAAATTAGTTTTCCTGCATGAATTTTATTGTTATTTATTCATTCTGTTGCACTGTTTTTAGTTAACTTTGTGTAAATTATACATTCCCCAAGTTTCAAATAGATTTGAGTTATCAAGCTGAAATTCTGGACATTTATACATATTTCTGCATGGTAAATCAATATTTTATAAAAATCTGATCTTACCCTTCCATTTTTCGTAACTTATTTCTAAAAGATGAAGGAAAATTTAAAAATTTAATGTTTTAATTTGTAAATGGAGTACTACATCCACTAGTCATTGAAAAATGTCAAAACAATGACGAAATTTACTAACAACATCTTTAGTTTAAGTCAGCTCCATACATTCGTCTTTTTGCCAAGTGTGTTTGGGAACAAATAATCAAGTATGCTCGCCATCCTGCTTGCCAAATTATAAGCATACTGATACACCTCATTCTACTATGCCAGTTCCATTATTTTCAATAATACACTAGTTCTGCTTGGTTTATGTACCTACAGGTACTGAAACAAATGCTAAGAAACAATAAAAATTGCGACTTGTACCATAAGAACAAGAAAACAGAATATATATATATATATATATGTAAGCGTTTTGCTTCGTCACTCGAAATTTGGCTAATTTGCAGAAATAAGCAACACGAATTTTAATGCACAATACATTGAACTTTAATTCAGGAACAATAAAACGACGAGTTACAAAAATGAAATCAGAAATTTCAAGTCTAAATCTTGTACAGCAAAACGAAAATAAAAATATGTCTTTCTGTCACTAAAGTAAGAATCTGAATGAATCGAATGAAAGGTTTACATAGGTGAATGAGGTAAAATACAGTACACGGAATGCAGGTTATGAGTGGCCAAATAACTTTGTCAGCCATCAACAAAGAGATTCGAGAAGGTACAAAAATCATGAATAAACAAGGTAAATTACGAGTGTGTGATATTAAATAAAATTATATAGACGAAAATGTAGATATGCTAAAATTGTACGAATCGTGTACTTTTACATATATATATATATATATATATATATATGTAAGAATATGTATTCACATTCTTAAAATAACCACAGTTTCTGTCCGTGTTTCGCACTCGCTGATATAGTGAGTTGCAAAGATCTCTCATATATATATTAGATTTGTATTGTATTCATCTATTGATGGATTTTAAGTATGGAAAGATGAAAGATGTGTCTACATGATTCTTCATTATTTTCTAAAGAGCTTACATATATATATATATATGAATTTGAGTTATGATGCCAAAATTTTCCTATGGTCATGAACAAAAAATGTACCCACTCACAACCCTGGCGGCTAATACCCCACCATTCGCCAAGTGTAATAAGTAGATTTTCTAAAGAAAAGAAGTGGATCAAAGTACACTCAAAACTGGAAAAAGCACAGGTCATAAGATAATGATTGTGTTAAATTTCGTATCTCTTAATTGGAGATTATATATTTTGTACCCAAAAGTCAGAATTAAATCAGATATATTGAAAGCACCGTCGGGCTGATTCGCAACAACATTGCTAACATGTTGAAAAACATTATAGAGAATAGAGTGAAGTGACCATCTGTGGCCACTTTAAGCACTTCGTTCAGTTTCAAATGACATTTTATACGACCCTGTTCATGTAATGATAACATAATATATGTTTTTGTATTGGTTATTCTCTCTAGGAATAGAAAATGTAGTTCTTTTTGCGATTGAATCTGTATTGAATTGATAATAATATCAAATATGTGAGAATGTTCATCTTTGGCCACTTTTCCCATCCGTGGTCACTCAATTTTAAGGTTAATTTTAGTGCATTTGTATGAATATACCTACATACATTTTTTGTATTAAATAATTAAAAAGTTGATGTCTAGGTTAAATGAGCAACTCCGGACAATCTATTTGTTTTAAAGAGTGGATCTTAGAATTGAAAATTGGTCACTCACCATTTTTACTTTAACTAATACTCCTTTGCAACCAAACTGAGAGATATAAGATCAAAATAAGATTAAATGAGTGCGGATAAAATGTATCTGCCAACCTTAATTACTTTTTTGTTTATTTCTTACAAAGTTGTTTGCAAATCTTCTTCTGTATAATTTAAAAAATGACCATATTTGACCATACTTTGCCATTTTAATTAGGTTTTTTTCAAATTTTGACGGAGACATTATAATTTAATTTAATTTAGGTTTTTCTCCGTAACAAAGCAGAAGGTACACTGCAGATAAAATCAATAAACGAGACAAACGAATGGCGTTATTATCTCTATCAGGATATTTACTTGGATTGGTGTGGCCAAAGATGGTTTTGGTATGTTTCCATCTTTGGCCATTTGCTGGCCACAGATGGTTAGACGTTTATTTCTCATAATATTTGCTGGGTCACCTAATAAAATTAATTAAAAATTGTTGTAAAAATGAAAATATACATACAACTTAATAGTATTTCCACGTGCTAATATAGAATACATTCGAACAATCACCTTCCTTTTAAAGTATGTCTGGACAGGTTTATTTATAATTCATTCTCACTGCATTACTTAACTAGGCTCGAGCTATTTGTGAAAATTTTTTTCACAAATCATTTTTCTTAAAGAAATATTACTTCCAAATCATATTATTTTTTTAGATAATTCTCAACCAGTGTTGCCGCTTCAAAACTATATATTATAAACTCTCATAATAAACAAATAATGTGCTTAATCATTGTTTTAAATTTAATAGTGGCCGTAGATGGTCACTTTGCCCTATTATCGTTTCTAATTTCGTAGCTATTGGTTAAAAATTAACATTTTTATGGCCAAAATAAGGACACAAAAACGGCGGTACCGGAAGTTCTATCCAGCCGATACGCACCAAAATCAATAAAGGTGCGGTTCTTGGCCTTTCGGTACTATCGGACAAAAATTATGACCTGTGCAGAAAAGCGAATACCTTTATAAATTATGTACGCATATAGTAATTTTATAGAGTATGTACGTATTTGTATATGAATTTAATTTTTTGGTGCAACAATTGTCCTTGGGCTACGAAATGAAAAACATAGACACTTACAGATAGAAATTAATATGGAGATTTTCATAGAAAACCGATATGAAAGACATATAGATTTTTGATTTTGTTTAAGACGTCCCTAATATGGTAAGCCCGCCACTGCGTTTTTTTCTTTATGAATTTGCCTAATACCAAATATGACAATAGTTGACGATCTCCTTTAAAACGCATGGTTTTTGTAAAATATATTTCTTCTTGTATAGACCATTTACCCTCTGTTCTTAAGAGGTTAAATAGTTTTTATTTTTTTTTACCGCTCCACATCCTGTTCCCATTAGTTCAAGCGTACGAAATTCCTTTTTTGGTGCGTATATTCAAAATAATTTTTCATCGTTGTAAGTACCTACAGTAAAATATTAGTCTAGGCGTTAGCCTTTTTTCACCCCATTGCCTTTATATTATACACAAACACGAATTCGTTCGATGCAACAATATATGTTTATTTTATTTTCCAAAAATAACGGCACCGGATCGTCACCGAGGGAAGTTATTTATTTCGTCACGTTTGAGTTGACTCCGCTTTTTAATTGGTGCATTCATCTCTCAAGAGTGGAATAGCTACCCTTGGTGTCGACCTGGTGTCGACACCGCGTTGCAAATAAAACAAACCTAATATTATAAGCATAATTTTTTAATCCATTTAGTTTTTTTATTACACGATCAAATGCCATAGTCTATAAACGCGAAAAAAAAAAAACTTATTCAGATACTTACGTTAATTATATAATAATATTACCAATATTGTACCTAATTTATATTTTCTCCGAATCGCAGTAATTTTTATAAATTCAACGATTAGGCTCCATTTGTTTTAAAACAGTAAATCTGCGACGGACAAAAAAGTTAAGCGCAGAAAGCTTCGTTAGAAAATCTGGTGCTCCCAAATCTTTAAAAATAAAAAAAATTCTTCAAACCACGAAACAAATTAAAATTACCCTCAACGCATACCTATGCTCTTATCGACTTTAAAGATAGTTAGCTACCTATTCATTTTCATTCATTTTTCGTTTATTTCAGGTCAGAAAATGAAGCGATTTGAAAAATCTGAACGTAAATATGAAAAATATATAATAAAATTCAAGTTTTATGGGTCTTTCGATTCAGTCGATGCTCCGGATTGTAACGAGGCCAAAGCGATGAAACAAAGTCTGAATCGTATTTGGTTTATTCACAACTGCAATGTAGCCTGCGCTTCCGCATGAATCTATAAGCAGAACACGTTGTGCACTAATTGAACACAAGTACGGCAATACGCCATTTTGTATCCACAATTTGAATCACTAACCATTCCAGAATTTTAACTCTATCTCGAGTACCAATGGTAAAATTCCAGCGAAATTTTCACATAATCTTCACCAAACATATGTTAATGTTTCAGAACAATTTAAGCTTTCTACAAACAATGGTTCTCCAGCAATCGCATATGATAACTTCGTTGTATCGGCTGTTCCCATAAAATTATGTACGATGAGAGGCTTGTTCCTTTGGCCTTTCATTCTGTTAGGCAATAGCAGATTTCAAGTGAAACAATGAAAAAGCTACACAAAACTAACGAAAACATATCTGAAACTGTTATAATTTCTCAAATTTAAAATAAGTACCAATAAATTCACTGAGGAGGTGAAGGATACAAAATGACGTATTGCCGGACTCGTATCCAGAGGGCTTTAAATTGAACAACCGTGGCTCTGTTGCTCTGCGGCTGAGGCTCAGGCACGGACTACCATTGTCTGCCTTGGCATCCATCATCTGTGGAGTGCAATTACAAAGTGGTGCCGTACCTATGTTCGCAGTGGCGTATCCGCCCTAAAATGACTGGTTGTGTGGCCCACATTTTTTTAATGGGGCAATGAGAGCCTACATACGTAATCTGACAATTTTTAATGATTCATGTGCGTTTGTAGTGCGAAATAAACAAATTCTTCAATTCACGGGCGTACGAAGGGGACGTGGAGGGGACTTGCTTCCTCTCCCAGTCGCTTGAAAAAACGAAAAATAAAACAAATGAAGGAAAGGAGAGAGGAAAAAAAGCTAGAAAAATTATTGCAAATGTTGATACCTATATAACGTTTTTTTGTTAGGTATTGCCGTTGACAATAGCGCAGATGTTCCTAAATCTTTAACAGGTATGCAATTGTTATCTTATATTTATATTTTAACGCATAGACTTCGATATTCCAACGGAGTTGTTTTATTCTGCTAACGTAGTGGCGTATGTATCGGGGGGATAGAGTGGATATATCCCCCATCGATTCGCCAAAAAAAAAAAAAAACTATATGTATTATGGATGAAACGTGCAGAAAACATGTTTAAAAACACCCCAAAATTTATTTTACAAGAGGAGCCACAGAAGTTGTTTTCAGACCTCTCTATTATGCAGTTACTAATGCAACGAAATGCCCGGACCCCACCATAATTATATGGTGTCTTCCTAGTGACACGATCCCTCATGCGAAGTACTCCACGTTCAAATCCGGTCGGGGATGGGAATTTTTTTGTACTTAATTTGCGTATTTTTCGAAATTATATGGAACCGTACCTTTTTAAAAACTCAGAAATTCGTTTTCCTAAACTTATTTGAATTTTCAGCCTCCCATCTCTCTCCCAAGCAAAATCCTATTTAGGACCCTGGTACACACGTTACGTTTTTTATTGAAAACCTACTTACTATCGAAGTACGAAGTATGTACAAAAAGTTTGTATACCGATTTTTTTCTCATCTTTGGGTAACGCTGACACCTCAAATACAAAGTGAGCGTATTTTCCAATGTATTCCTGACTTACCACAATTTTTTCAAGCTGTTTAAGATATTGGATTCTAAATTTATAGTACTTGTCTTCAGTTCATTTTATTAATGATGTCACAATTTATTCATGAAAAATATGAAATGAAATAGAATCGAACGACACAAATTACTATACCAATCGAATAAATCTGGGTCAGAAATCCTAGTAATATTACCTTGCGTGTATGGAAAGGCTACCCTACAACAATTAACATTTTCCAAGTTGATAAGAAGGTTGAGGGAGGGACGAGAGTTAACAGACTAAGAAACAAAAATTAGGAATCCTCCTCGTCCTTCTACACCCACAATTTTAATGCAGCACACAAATTTATGATGGAACATAGACAAATAACTACCAGACTGGTTGCTGAATGACTGAATATTAGTAGTAGAGAAGCGCACATTTGAATTTCCTTAAAAACTTGGACAATATGAAGAGTGTGGGGAAAGATTGTTTTCAAACAGCTCTCTTGGCAGCAGGAACAGTATTGTGTGCAGTGTTGCCAAACATTGTTGTGACTTGACACCCTTCAAATCTGTCAAAACTGACAAAGTGTGACCGCTACCTATTCACCCAAATCAAAATCCATCATGTAATTACTAACTAGGTAGTGTGAAGGTGATTCAAAGCACTGTGGCCTTGAAAATAAAGGCTTTAAAAAGAAAGACTCGAAAACACTTTTTTTAAACGGTAAAAAAATCATATGTAACAGCCTGCGAATTGTCAGGATGAGTACTTTGAAGGGGACCATGTTTATTTGTGAAAAAAAAAAAAAAAATTCATGATTTCACAGACTCAGTCTACGCACTTTTTGTGCAGACCTCGTACAGTAAAACTCCTTTGTAATGTTCTCGTATAAGATGTTTTCCTATACGATAGGGTGTGTTGTTGTAGGCCCATGATTTCCTGTACTAAACTTGCGTAAAAGTTCCAAGGAAGGAGGTTGCTGGGTATTTAAAACATTTTCTTACATGTTGTTTAGGTTTATTACTGGTAATTTGGAACTCCTTAAAGAAAAGTCATTTTTTTATTAAGTTCTGCCCCAGAAAATTAAATGGCCATTTCGAAGAATTTGGTAGTGCTGTAGGGCCAAGAAGTTGTATCGTATAATTGTTTTTAGAGACTACACTTTCTTCGAAACTTGCGACGTATTAAAACACCAACGAATACTCGAAAATAGAACTAAGAAAAATACCTGCATTTATTTAGTTCGAATTTACAATTATTATCGTAGCTCTTCACTATAGAGCACATTAACGTAGTATGGGAAGACGGAAAAATAATATAATTGTTTATCAAATACAATAAAAACCCAATTATTTTATAGAAAAAAAATGGTTCAAGTTTTAGACCAGAGGAGATTTGTTAAATGTATGAAAACAGTTTGAGAAGAGACAATTTAGTTGTATTTTCGAGAGTTTATTCATATATTTATTGAAATAAATATGGCAGGCTGTGATTGGCTTTCTGCGAGAGATGCAGGAAATAGGAGAAACAAAGAAAGAACCCATAATTATAGATGTGCTCATTATTTTAGTCAGCATAATTAATTAGCCGTTTCGTGGCGTGTAGAAACGCAATAGATACAGAGGCAATAACGTAATATAATTTATTGGCTTCGCTAAATATTATAATATTATCAATTTAGAGTGTATAAAAATGTACTCTTAGTTTTGGTGGCGACAGAAAGGTAAAGAAGAAAAGTCAATGAAATTTGTGAACAAAATGTTAAATTAAATTCAATAATTTTGACTCTTTGTCAAATGTAGTTCTCTATAAAAAATATGGCCGACTATTTCTATTCGTTCCACGCCGCCCTTTTCCAAACTCAACACCCAATTTAAAAAAGTGCTGAGAGTACCTCAGTTCTGGTCGTAAATGTAATAAACCTGTAATCATTAATTACATCAGAATTTTCGTCCCCTTTGAACTAAATTGTCAGACTGATTCACTCTCTTCATAACAAAAACTTGGAAGTACCATCGCAAAATTTTTAACATGCTGCTCCCATACAAATATGTACTATCTGTATCTGCCCCCAAAATTGTAGCGCTATTCTTCCACTAGTTTTCTCATAATCCTCGAAAAACCACATTCCCTACCCATTCATGTTTTATCGACATATTTTTTAAAGGATTTTACGTTTTTTGTTGAAACTACCGGAGCAATAGACATGAAATTTTCACCACATTACCTTTACTATGAAAAGATTATATCTCCTCCGGCAAAATTACAGCCCCATCCGTTCGGTAGTTTTTTCAAAATGAAAAATTCGTTGCAAATTTTCAATGTTCTCTTTCACCTATTTACCAAACCCGAACCAAACCGAAACAAAATTGTATTGTATTCTTTCTCACGCTACTTTTATTCGTTAGCCTATCTGTTTGTGAACAAAATAGTTGAAATCGGTCGACTGATTCACTCGCTACAACTCTTAGAAATGTACCGAGTGCACCTGTTTTAGCGTCCTAAACGTGAGGCCCCAGGCCCCCATCAAGGAAAGGTTGCGTCGTGGCGTTAAATTAATAGCTGCGGCATACAGTCGAGGCTTCAAGCTATCCACTCCTCCGCAGCACTTAATAGTTTGCCAGAATCAACGTGAAATAGATACGACATTTTTTATAAACTTCCTCTACATACACCTCTGCCGTCGAGCAAAGACGATGTCACCTCAAAACGGTCATTCGCACGTACCTAATATCAATAGTACCTATCCACTCTTGGATAGGACGAAGTACAAAAAATTCATCGTGTTTTCTTATAATCCACAGAGATGTACATAAATCATATGGAAAAGACTGCCACAGCAAAATTCTACGAGAAAAGTAAGTTCATTCAAGTTGAAACTGGTCAAAGTTGAATTTTCGCAAGATTCATTAAACTGCTACAGTCGCACGTAGGTAGTCATTAACACGATATTATGTAGGTAAGGTAGGCACTTTCAGTCAACTCTTGAAATTTGTTTTATACCCATAGGTACGTATTATAGTTACCTATGTAATTCTGGCACTGGCCCTTTATAATTGGTATATATATTTTTTTTTTTTTTTGGTTTTTTTCTTCAAATCTAACTACGGACCAGGCATCGGAAGAACTGCGTAAATTTAAAAAATCCTCTTATCGTAGGCCTACTCTCCTTAAATTTTCACGCAGAAAATAAAAAACTGGTTTTGAAATTTGAATTTTCGGAAAAAATTAGTGTAAATTCGGCGAGAGTGACACGCCTACGATTCCAATCGTAGACGGTGCGTTCCTCTTTCGGCAGATATTCGTTGTTACTTCATGTTTTATGAGTGAACAGAAGGCTGAATACAAAATGGTACCTTACCAAATTGAAATTCGAATTTATTGGCGTAAAAAATACATGCGCTTCGATACGACACACCCGGCCGTACGCTGTTAACCAAATAAAAGTAAAAAGAAAGAGATACCTAGGCGCAGATGGTCTGGAATTAGAATTTACAATTATTTTTTTGAGGATCATGTTCCGGTTGTGTCATGTTTTACACAAATACCGCTTGTAGCCTGTGCCACCTTAACGATTCGCACAGGGAATGAATGCATCAGTGGAAAATTTCCATATGTAAATTGGTAAGAGCACCTGCACTCTGCAGTGCGTAGTCAGTCGAGCCTCCAGGAATTAACATCTCGTATCGCGAATAAATTACTTTATAATAGCCTACTTACCGCTTTTCATCGTACAAACATATGCAGGCACCAATAGGTAGGTAGGTAGGTACCTAGGTACCGAACTTATTTACCGATTAAAACAATATTATTAAAGCCGATTTTTGTTCTACAGATCCACCGCGTAAGTATATGCAGTCACGCAGAACGTGTTTAGGTGTAGGCCTAATAATTGTTTGAACGACATTTCTCACCGACATCGATTCTGCCCACCTACGTGTTCCATCACTGATAAAAAGAAGGTGTGCTTTGCAGTCACAATCGCATGTTTCAAAAGCGCAACCACTGATTTATTTGAAAAGATCAACGGGTTAACCGATGGAAAATGCCAACACGGTGAACTCTCGTTAAAAGAATTTGGTAAGTTTGCCATATCTGTGGTAGACTATCGTTACCGGCAGGTACCTCGTATTTTTAATTATTTTCGTTGATTTGTCACTGCGCCATATCCGACAAGTGTCAACGACAACGTCGAGTCTCGAAATCCATTTCGTAGGAGAGTTGATACGAAATTTTTCATACGTAGCTGGTATTTCTCACTCCACTTATTAATTTCGAATATTCCAAGAGATAAGGGGTTGCGTCTAATGCATGCACTTTTCGCCTTATCTCTTAGCAGTTTGCATTTTACGCTGGCTCGTAATTACGTCCCTCTATGTATTGTATACATACACACGCGCACACACGCGCACACACGCGCACACACGCGCACAGCTCATTCTCTGCGATCATTGCCCTGGACGCATCAGTTTTTGTTCACCTCTGTTTTTTGTTGGTACACTGTTGTAAAATATTGTTGATAAGAACATACTCGCGTATTATTATCATTCCGTGTAGTATGATATGTTGTAGTCATTGGTGGCATTGGGGATCGTAGCAGTGCAGCTCTTACAACGTATAGAAAATCACTATCAACTAGCAAGACTTTACATCTGTGTGGTGGATATAAAAAGAGGGCGAGTGCCCTACTTGGCTTTTTCAAAGACTGGTCTGAATACAATCCTCTCCTATGATTGAGTCGGAAAAAATACAACTCGCTGAGTTGACAGGGTCTGACACTTTTGTGCCTTCACTTTGTTGATACCAGAGACTACTAAATTCGATAATGTTTTTCTCCACTTTGACAAGTTTTTACTACTCCCAGATTTATTTTTGGTTCAATTTATTTTCCTCTGGCAATTTTGATAGGTTGATTTCTCAAGTTTCAGGGATGGAAATTCAGGAGAACCTGGTATCAACGGACTAAAGGTATTAGTATGAGCAATCACCACGAGCAAGTTGGCAATAGATTACAGTTTTCCGCTCAAAATCTAAACCCGATATGTGGGTAAAATCCTCTGTATAATCACAAAATCTTTCAAAATTGACAACTTTTTGCACACCCTGAACCATTTGATACCCATCCACCTTTTTCGCCTTTGAAAGGAAACAAAATGGCCAATTACCAAAAACTATCCCTATTCCATTCTGAATCATATAATCTGTCGAGTCTCCTAATTCCCATTTACGCACAAAGCATGGGACAAGAAAATCGAGACGGCGGTCAAAATCGCCAAAATTATAGTGGCTACAATTCAGCCGCTGTTAAAAAGCTGATTAAGAAAAAAAAGTGAAAACAAATTGGTTTCAAATATTAACATCCTTCAAAAAAGAAAAAAAGGATATAAGAAGAGCCAAATTGACATTTTATTCATCACCAACAAATAAACTAGGAAAAACTTTCCAGTAACTCAAAATAGTCCTAGCTTATAGCAATCTATGGAAACTCAAAAACGTACTATACAATCGAAAAGATAAAGAATCTCGTGAAAGTTGCTCTGGAATCCACAAAATCTTTCCACAATTGCAACGACTACTCGTAGGAATAACCAAAAAAAAATATCAAAACCAGACACATCGAACACCCTTACTTAGCCAGGGGCGTTCCGAGACTTCCTTATTTAGAAAATTGTCGATTAAATACGAATGACAAAATTAATGTGTAAGAGTAACGTGTATGTTTCTCTGTAATTTTTTCTACACGGGTAAAATACTATATAGGTAACAGATTTTCTAAAATATTAATTTTGTTTAGGATAATAGGTAAAAGTGTGCCTACAACAAATGCATAGTCAGTTGAGATTTATTTGGTTATTGCTAGGATAGCAGGATGCAGGACTTTATGGCCAGAGAATATGAGTATCTACCTAAGATTTATATTGGTGATTGATTCGTAGTCAAACGGTACCTGTAATCAAATTGAAAGAGATATATAAACATTGTCAGGGCCAAAGAGAGGAAACTTGGGCCTGGGGAGAGAAAATTTACGGACTCTCCAAAGAATTGAAAATTTTATCTGTGCTCAGTTCCATACCCAGGATTTCTCCGTGGGAGAGGTTTCACAATTTTCGAGAAGCCAGTGTTATCAACAGAATGACCGAAAAAAATTTTTACGCATTTTTCTTGAAACTCTACTTGAGTTATTTTTCCTTTTTTTTTTTAACCCCAGGCCCTAAAAATTTCGGACCCCTGAAAAATCCCCCCTTGGGGCAGGCCTGAATATGTTAGCCTTCGTAATTATTTACTGCAAATATAGGTAACGACACTTCCGGAAATTCAGTCCATGAATCGGTGTTTTGCAGATAAAATTCGTATTAAACTTTTCTCTTCGTAAACGGGCTGAGGAGATTTGGACTGGATCTTCAAAATAACATGCTTAAATGGTCATTCCTCAATAACAATTACTTACCACCGATTTAAACATGGAAAAATAAAACTGTTTTGAAAAAAATTTTTACGTACAAAATACGGTTGTCTAAATTAACTGGTTTGCTGAGGAGTCAAATTGAATTTTTATCTTAATATTAAAGTTCACTCCTCAATAAGATTCACAAAAATGATGATCGGGTTTTTAGATTACTGTTTCCAAATTGCTTTCTAGCTACACCATTGATAAAATAATTTACCTATAGGTTTTCTTCATCTTCAGTTGGCGATTAAATCATGATTTGCCGAAAACTGAAAACCATATGAATTGTTTTCTCCTACTGGGCAATAAAAATAGTCCGGCGTGGCTATACCTAATACATATTAATTGAGAGTTTGTCAGCATTTGGCCAGGATAAAACCCAGACGCGCCGTGGTTTCAGATTGAAAACAGAGATTTTGTCTTCGTAATCGTGTAGGCTATTCCAATTAATGAAAACACTGCTCACAAAAAAAAAAAAAAGAAAAAGAGAGAGAGTTATTTGCGTGTATAATGAGAAAAATACAACGCTCCACACACCCACCATCAACCACCACTCAAAGGAAAACTCATTTCAGATCAGGATAATACATCTAGACTAAGTAGCCTACCGATACTGTTATGCATTAATGAGAAACAATTTTGCTACCTTGGACAAAATCCTAGATCCACCACTGCTTTCCTCGGGACACAACGTACTTAATTAGTGATAATGTAGTAAATTGACAGATACCTAACGGTAGCAGAGAAGGAATAACTGGCGTTGGTTATTCGGGTTGCATTTATCGCTTCCGCCAGGCGCAATACATCGACGACAGGCATTTCAGGGGTGTTGGTATTTCTACCAGCTTGGGTGAGGAGTTGCTCGGATCTGTACTGAATATGAACGAGATTGCTTGTACTCCCTGGGTGTTCCTTTATTTTTCGATGTTATCATTATAATGAGGAAAAATATAGGAAAATTTTGCAAAGCTGAAACTACAAAATCAAAAGTCGGCTTTTCATTTCTTTTTTAATATTAATACTTTATAATATTCACAATGTTTTTGTACAAAGATTTCATCTTGACTTGAAAAAAATAGTATCAGTTTTGATAAAGATGATAAAAATATTGAATGTGTTATTAAAAGTGAAGAAAGTTTTGAAAAATTTGCACGAAAGCAAGCTGAAAGAAGCCGGCATTTCATTTTCAATCTGTTCATCAAATATTTAAAGTACATTATTGAATTCTGAAAAGGTATCTTCTTACCTACTCAATTAACTTCAAACCTGTCAAACACATCAACTAAGCTACAAGTTGGACAGGTACTTGGGCTATTTTAAATATGACGAAGTTTTTTTGGACACCACAAACTAATATTGTTTTCATAAAATATTCAACTTAAATTTGACATTACATCGATAATCTACAAAATAAATTAGGGTAATTAATTTTTTGGTAAATGTAAAGTGAAAAATGAAAAATTCCCACTCACCAGTCTCCAGTAACTCTAATGATAAAAAAATCTGATAACTGAGACTTGTATTTCTATTCCACTTTGTATGATTCACTGAATCATTTGAATACGAACGCCTCACCCAAGCTGGTAGAAATAACAACACCCGCATTTCAGGTGCTGTATGGTAATTTTTTGGCAACTTACTTTGGTTGGACCTTTGACTATATAGCTTAATCGACTACTAGAACTGATAAAATCTTGAAGGTAAACAATGCAGGCGTTACTTTTTGAAAAAGGTACTTTGTGTGAAAACTGAATTTGTATTGAGTTATATTTTCGTAACATTTTAAATATGATTCGTTTTTCTGACTGCCTCTTCAAATCTCCAAATAACAAAAATTATTCACAAATTAGTTTGTGAAGTATTATTTCAGTTTTCACTTTGTTTTTTGATCAATTTAATGTCATATTTTCCGATCCATTTTCATATTTTTATTCATCAGAAACAAATTTTACTGTGTTAATTGATATTATTAATCACTTGTCATTCATTAATTGTGTGTATTATCATTAAAGTAGTATTCTGTTCTTTATTATTTTGTTTTTTGATCAGTTGTATTGATTCAGTTTGATCATCAATCATTAATTACTTGTCATTTGTAATTGGTTTTGTAATTTTTTTTATTCTGTGGCATAAATTTGATTGTTTTATTCATTTTTGATATTAATTTCTTTGTATTTTTAAATTTTCATTTATTTCAGCTCTCGAATTGAGGAGGGTGTAGGGTATAATTCCAATTCAAGCATCTTCAATAAATGATAAGAATGTTACTAGGTTTAGAACTCCGTTCTTGAGTGGAATGAAGTTCTAGGAAAGTATTACATATTTATGTCATTAATTATTCTGTAAACTTACAAATAATGCCATTTTATCATGTGTCAATGGCAAAGTAGAATAATAATAAAATTAATTATCTTCAAATATAATTTTAATTACTAAAATAACGAAATATAAAAATTAATTTTTTGCTAGCTGGAATTGGAAATTTGGAATTTTGTAAAAAGAACGCCTGTTAACCTTCAGCAGTGTTCCATTTAACCCTATGTATTTCTTATCAGTTCTAGCAGTCCATTAAGCTATGTAGTCGAAAGGTTGGACTCGGACTCATTGACTGTGTTTTGATTGTTGGTTGTACCGCCCCAGTTTGCATAACCCAAGATTCATTCACAATTCAAATTTTATGTTTCTGGTTTTTTTTTGTTTTGTTTGTAAATTTTCATTCGAGTTTCAGATTCGAAAGTTCAATCCAAGAATGAAGACAATGATTCAATAATTGATGCAGACAGTGAAAATGTTTTTCAGAGAGGTACTTACCTACCATATACCTATATCTATTAAATTACGTGCAGGCTATCCTCAGGATTACAATAAATTAGCGTAATACGTATCTATATTATAATGAGTAGCCTACTTTGTAATAACGAACTATGAACCTATATGATGATATAAATATTTGCCTACTTGATAGAAATTGGTGAAATAAATGAGTATGGGATGAAAACATTTGAAGTGTATCAACGATGTTTGGAGGAAGAAAATATTTTCGACAATGCAAAGAAAATAGTTGCTTTTTCTGGTAAATAACTTCAATTTGTGTTTGTATGAAAAGTGAGACTGTAAACATTTTTGAATTTAAAATAATTCGGCTATTTCAAAATCCGAAGATCTATAAACCACATACGTACTTCCCTTTTATCCATAAAAATGTTTCAGTGAATTTTATGAACGATTGTTGTATTTTCAGAGAGTGTCATACAATTTCAGGATCGATTCAAAACTTGCGGAGGTAAACACTTCATTTTCTGTCATTCAATATACTTATTCTATTAAATAGGTACCCAAATAATTAGCTACACAGTTGAATTGAATTTTTAATGAAATAGATCAGTGGTATTTTTCTTCTTTTCTGTTTCATCTGTCTGCCCCTCTATAGTATATTCCAATATGTAAAAATTACGTTTGTGATCAGCCACTTATCCTATGTGCGGCTTGAGATTGACAAATATATGACGAATACTTATTAGTGTCACAGGTAAGTCATAGTAAAGTCACACATGTGTCATCTGCTTGATTCTAATTAGGTAGAAATGTATCGCATTGATACCACAAAATTCGTCAATACATTTGCATCACACTTTGCGGATTGGGATATATTAACATTTTCTCAACTGATGGTTTATATCTTTGACTATACAGAAATAACATGGTCTGCTATTTGTGATAAGAATGACGTTAGAAGATGTAAGATGAAGTTAGTCGGGTCAGGTATTATAAGAATTCGTAAAACAGTAAAATATTGCTGAAATTTGAAGTTGAACTGAATTAATTATATTTTCAAATTTTTATTAACGAGAAAGTAATAAGTAGAAGCATTTTCTATTGTATTAAATTAAATTTTATAATTTCTATTCTAAACAAAATTACCGTGCAAAGAACATTGAAATCATTATCAACCCAATCCGACTAACTTTTTCCTCCTATGTCTTGGCAATTGATAACAAAATTTGTACGTATTTTTCAATCAAATAGCAGTCCATGTTAATTCTGTATAGTCAAAGGTTTATATTTTCGATAGTGTTGACAATTGTGTTAATTCATTGAGATTTTTAAGCAAAGTGGCTGACATCTGGTAATTTTTAGTGAAGCTCAAGTAAGAGTGATCAATTTTTATCATTCCTATAGCTGATTGGCTGCTCATTGATTTTGCACCTCATTTGATAAATTTTTTGGCTGTTTTTTCACTCATATTTATTTTGTTTTAGCGATTGATAATAGCGCCATCTATTTGCTTAAAAATCCCAATTTATTGCTTTTAGCTTTGAATAGTTACCAAATGTTTTGTGTCATTTTCAGAATGACCAACAAGCAAAATCGAGCGTAGCCTATTTAAAAAAAACAATTAGCAGACTGTTTTTCGTAGTTTAATAAATTAATGCATAATTATCTCCTCCTGCCTCAGTGGTGGTGAGGCAGTGGCGGAAACTTAAATTTTTCCTATGTGATGCAACACAAAAGTTGTTACTACTAGTGCGTGATTAGAATGAACAACGAAAACAACCTTGGTTGTTAGTAGTGATGGTAAATGCTGAAGCATTTATTATTAATGAGCAAATGCTGAGTATGTTCAGGGATTTTTCATGCTTAAAATGCTCAAGTATTTAATATTAGCTCAAGCATGCTTGGCATTTGCTCAACATGCTAAGGCATTTTTAACGTTATTCCTCTTAAAACAAGTTGTAATCAGTTGCAAATTTCCAAGTTGAAATAATTATATGCTTACTCAGTCTGGATGTTCTGTGAGTTGTTAAGCAAAGATAAAATTTAGATTTTATGGATGTTCATTGGATTTTGTACTCACTGGAGAATGAAATGTATTATGGGAAACAGTCGTGTGAGTGTGCTAGATTTCAAGCAATATTTTAATCTTATAATAAAAGTGTATTATGAAAATTTATTTTTGTAAACTTATTATTCATTTATTTAGGCCAGAAACCAGAACTATTGAAAATGCTCATAAGTTCTCGAGCATTTACTCATTACTGAGCATATGTTTTGAAATGTCAAACATTTAATTTTCAAGCATTTGTTCATCAAATGCTCAAATTCTCTTTACTATCTCTAGTTGTTAGAAAGAAGTTGAAATCTGGACATTTAAAACTCTATTATTCCAAAGTTTCAGTCAATTTGACAGAGACCTCTTTTCCATAAGAAGTATGTGGGGTCCTTCGAGGATATATATATATGAATGATAGAGATGACATATCTAGTAGTTTGGAGTCTTGACCATAGACAGCGCTACAACAACCACATGTACTGCTTTCAAAAAATTCTATTGGTGAAAAAAATACACATGCATTTGTTTATAAACACTGGCATATAAAATACCTCACTTCTGAGAATCTAATTGGGTTAATGTCAATTGATGTGAGGTATTTTGTATGCCACTGTACATATGCTCGACATAGATGTTAAAGACACTCCGCTCCTTTATAACATTGTAGTTTGTCATCTCCATCATATAGGTATATGTACTTGAAGATGGAGTCATTTATGTCTACCAAAGAAAAAGTAATGATAGATATAGTAATCATGTTGGTAAAATTGACAAAAATTAACCTTTTGCACAAACTTAAGTCAGAGAGAAAGTCAAATTTTGCTGAATACCCACTTCTAACTTGAGATTTACTGAAATTTAATAATTCATGTATCATATTTTATTTTTTTAATTTTAATTTCAGCTAATATTAACGAAGAATTTTGGAAATGATCGGATTAGATTTGAACAAACCAGCAGATGCTGAATCAACTGATAAAAGAAATTCAGAAAAGTTTTATCTCATAAAAAAATAATTTATAAAAATTTTTTTTCCAATTTCCCACATTCATTGACTATAAATGCACACATCTCCATATAGTCTAGAATTTTTTCATCACTTCTAATATTATATCAATCTTTATCATCAATAATCAATAAAATTAAGACATTTTTGAATATTTTTCATTTAATCTCCCTCAACCATGATTATGGTCAGAGACAAAATTCATCACGCAGATAGACATTATATGAGGGTAGGTAAGTATATAGTGAACAATATTTAAAAAAAAAAATCTAATATGATACTTACTTGCCTATTGGATGTAAGAAATGTGATTTTATGGTTGTATTGCATGTTACATATACTCCTGAAATTAAGACATGAATTTCTTTCAGTTTTGCAGTATTGGATTTTGAATATCCATTTTTTATAAATAAAATGATAGACATTTTTGCTTATTTCTTGTTTCTTCTACAATAGCTGTGTTCGATAAGGCAAAAAAGTGCCACACTGAAACTTTTAGTGCCAAAGCTGGGGAGCTATTTTACTAATGATAGTCTCGTGTGTTTCTGCACATAGCCATGTGATATGTTTAATAGTAAAGGTGTCATCTGCACTACTATAGACTACATTTCAGCTTCTATATTTAGACAAATATAGAGATGCTGTGATCAAATTCCAGTCAGTAAAACTCGCACACCAGTAACACTGAGGATCTTTATTAGAAAGTGTGTGCATGAGGATGATAAGAGGCAAGCCGCCATCTTGTGTTATTAGATTTTTTGTGAATTTTACATTGTTTATTATTACTATATATATATATATATATATATAATAACACAAAACGACAGTTCATCTCTTATCCTTATGCACATACTTACTGGTAAAGACAAGCATCTCGCAGAAGGAAGTTTTTCTAGCAGGTTTACATGTTATGATGTCATGTTTGAAGTTCGTATATTTTTTTGTTGAACATAGGAAATTATAACACTAATTTCCAAGACTGGTTTGTGGCACAGAGGATAAGGATATGTGCTAGCATGCTGTGGGTTCATGGGTTCAAATACTACATATTCTTTTAAATTTTTTTATTTCATTTATTTTCATTTTTTTCTATCCCTTTTTATTTATGTGGTGAAGTTGGTGCATACAAAGCGCGCCCGTTTTTTTAAATTTTTATTGTAAATACAAAACAAGTAAGGTTTTACTTGTTTTGTATTTGTTTTGTATTTAAAAAAAGAAAAAAAATGAAACTGGAGTGCTTTGTAAGCACCAACTTCACCACATGGCTGAAAAGTGATCGAAAAAAATGAAGATAAATAAAATAAAAAAATTAAAAAGAATACATAAGATATGAACCCACAACTGCAGCATGTTAGCCCACATCCTTACACACTGTGCCACAAACTGACTTGAAAAGTAATATTATAATTTCATGTATTCAACAAAAACAGAAAAATCTTTGATGCTCTCATTCCAAATGAACTTCAAACATGATGCTGTGACATATAAACCTGCTGGAGAAACTTCTTCCACAAGACACTGGTCTGGTAAAGAGCCTTAGTAACAACTGATAATGGTTGGGGGAATTGGTGAGCATGAGCTATCTCTGGAACACATCTTGTAGTCTTTGGTAACATATGTGTGAGAATATGCTCCTCATGACCTCGCTCATAGTCCATATATTTTGCCGTAACGTGGTCGATGCTTGTGACGTCATCCGCTATAGCTGATTGTATATTCGTATTTTAACTGTCAGTTAGTTGATCTCCAAATGTTGTTACGTGAACATAAAATAAAATGAGATCTTAAAAACTGAATCTTTTACTTATTGTGTTGACTACAAATTTAGTGTTTCTTCAATGGTGTTCGTTTAATATCATCGCTGGTTGTTGTTCTTATTCGATTAATGTGAAATCTTTCATATTAGTGATCGCCACTTTCTCACAATTGCTCTGTTTGATAGGACTACACCGACTTACACCAACCTACACCAGGAGGGCAATTCCACAAACGCAGGAATGTTATGTGACTTTGCGCCAAGTTTTACTTGAATATTTGTGGAATATCCCTACTGGTGTAGGTTGGTGTAAGTCGGTGTAGTCCTATCAAACAGAGCTAATATGTGCGTCCTCATCCCACCTAATACCAATTTGAGTCTAGTGGCAGCAGCAGTAGCTGTCAACCCTTCAACTATATACTAAATAGACACGCCCTGTACAATCTTGTACAATGCTTCCCATTGAAGCACTGTACAATCTTGTACAATGCATCCCATTGAAGCACTGGTACATATGGAGTGTGATGTCACATTGGGGCAAGAAGTTATTTTACCCATGTTATATTGCTGTTATTTCCAGGTTTTTGAAGTTGATTTTAGCCAGGTTGGAGGTTTTTTTTGTTGAAAAATTGTACATAATCATTTCCTTTTTTTTTCTATTAAAAAATTCATTTTAGAAGAAAAATTAAACTTTCTTGAATTTTTTTCTTCAAAAAATCCTTATGGGATATAACACGTATTTGCCTTATGGCTCATTTATATGTGATTCAATTTTCCATTGACATGGCGTTTCTATCTAGTATATGGTTGAAGTGTCGACCATTAAGGTTTAGGTGTCCCTTCTGTACCCTCACCACTCTGCCAGTCAGCCTTATTTCTCACTATCGTACTGTCCATTCTGGGGTATCTCAATACTAGGGAAAATGGTGTGCCATCTAAGCACTACAATACCTACAGTTTGTCCAGCTCTGTAGTCCATCGGATACGGTGTTAGTTTGGTATCGGTTTAACAATTGGATGAATTTGAAGGATTAGGATCCCAATCAGGGTAATCCACAGTACACGTGTATATGAAGGTATGAATTGAATTTATGATTTTTATTTCAAAGTCAAAAGTCATGATTTTTCATGAAATGAAAAGCTATCTTAATGATGGAAAGCGATTCAATAATACTTTCACTTATTGATTTTCATTCTGACCTTTAAAAATAAAACTTTTGTTTTCCATTTTTTTGAACATTTATTTTTCTTTTTACTTCCCAAATTTTCAAAACCTTTTGCTGAACTCGCCTTCCGCTTTTTTTCATAAAAACGAATAGATAACATTAAAACGTTTCAATTTTCTTTGCGACCTTCAAAAATGAAACTCTTGCTCCTGTTTTTTCAACATTTATTTTATTTTCTAGTTTTGCTATTTGCTATTTAATTTCTTTCCATCTTTGCTCACCAACCTTTAACTTCGCTGACTCACACGGATCGCAAGTAACAGGTTTGAAAACCTACTGAAAATTTTTAAGAGCAAACTTGTAGAGAATGGAATTAGACAAGATCGGTAGACAGTAGGTATTATACACTTTTCAAAATAATAACCGCAAGTACTTACCTATTTTTTGTTTAACACCCACTAAAAATGAAATATTCTTCAAAAAACTAATTTTGGCGCCATTTTTTCAATATGGCTGGGACGGAGAGCAGTAAATCCTCATGGTCGCAATCTTCAATCTTGTTAATTTATTAATTATATTATGTTATTCTCCCCAGGCCGTCGGATTTGCGAAAATGTCATTTTAAAACTTCTAAATTTTTTCAAGGTAGTTAGTTATATTCTGCTTACTTAATTATAAAATTACATAATTATAAAATATTGCTTTGGACTATCGGTACACATAGTGTACAGCTTGGTAAATTTCTATTCGATTTTTACCGGCAAATTCTGCCGATTGAATCCGATTTATGTTATGTTGAATTCGCTTTGGATCGAGTGAATTCGATTCCAATTTCCAATCATATATTTTTATCAGATCGATAATAATAACATCAACTTAATCAACACTTACGTAATTATTTTATCAATGTGCTAAATTGCATTTTGGGTGGTATGATAGTAGCTAGCGGCAAACGAGACTTGAGACATTCAATGTAAAATAGTTAGTTGTCTTACCCGATACTGTTTTTATCGATTTGTTTAGTGTGTATCGAAAGGTGATAGTGATTAATTTTCAATCTTTCAGTTTCAGTCATTTCGTTTCGTTTCTGTTTGGAGAGTTGAAGATTACAATACAATTATTTTAGTCGTAGACCGTAGTTTCTAGCATTTCTACTCGACATTGTCTCGTTATATTTTGAACAATTCATTCCATCGGTATAGCTTTCGACTCTTGTACATTATATAATTATAGCTATCATGGTAAGACATGTCTCTGTTTGTATACCCTATAGGTACTTTTAAAGTTATTTCAATATACTTGACTATTCTCTCGAATGATATCTCATACATATACTTACGTGTATTTATATAGGTTAAATTGACGAACTGGTGGCGAATTGGCCGTAATTTGCATTCGTACGTTGACATCTCAAAGTCGGTAGCCGACGCAATCGTATTAAACAAACCAGTTGTCGCGTTGGAGACGACTATCATTACACATGGCATGCCATTTCCGGAAAATAAACGTGTTGCTCTTCAAGTAGAGGAAATCGTTCGTCAACAGGTAGGTACATGTTTCCCTTTATGTCCTACAACCATTTCCATTTCTGTATGCATACGCGATGTATATTTTTATATATATACACGTATTTAAATATTGCTAATAATCTGTTCGGTTAACACACATATCTGCAGGGTGCAGTAGCTGCCACCATTGGGGTTGTCGACGGTAGAATTAAGGTGGGCTTGGATTCTAATTCGTTATCTGCGTTAGCCAGCCCTCAAACCAAGAAAATGAAAATTTCAAAACGAGATTTACCGTATGCATTGAGTCAGGTAAAAATTATGTGATGCTTTCTTTTTCTTCTCTTGGTTTTTCATCTTCTCATCTTCTTCCCTGAATGATTACCGATATGTTATCATATGACATTATTACTATTTTCCTTCAGTGTGATCCTAGATCACATATAGAATCAATAGGAAATTTATATTTTTGCCTTAAAAATGATGCTGCCGGATAGAATGAAAAAAAATCTGTTCCACATCGCAAGAATTTTCATTATTTCCTTTACAATGAAAAACGTGTACCTATTGCAGACTAGAACTCATGTATGTCAACAAAAAATTGAGCGAGACAACATTTAATGAGAATTCAACCTAATTTGAATGAAAAGTTATTAATATAGAAAATGTGATTATTATACATAAAGAAAATTTTTAAAGCATTTAGTTGACCCAAAATTTCAGGAATAATGATTCGTAAACTTTTGGCTATGTTTTCAAATTATCAAATTCTGAATAAGTAGGTACAGCCAAAATAGTTTTATACTTATATTTATAATACTGTGAAATAAAATCTCAGTTTGAGTTTCATCTCCTAATCATTACTTTCGTAATTTTGAATTGTTAATTATTAAACTATTAAAGCGGGTTATGCTAAAAAACCTGACTGTAGATACGATGATTATTCCACATCTTGACATGAATCTATTTGTGAATTCTGTTTTAGCATCATTTCTTTCTTTCTCACTTTCCAAATCATTTACTGAACTTACAGTAATATACATATAAGTATAAATAAAATATGTTTTGGAACATTTTCGCAACTGGAGAGAAAACGATCGCAGATTTTCTCAGTTATAAAAATACATTGAAGCGACTCCAATCTTTAGTTACCTGCTTCTAAAATATGATTTAACCTGACCGTGAATAAGTTATAATAGAATTTGGTGGGTCTTGAATTGCTAGTCATGTTTCTTTTGATATAGTTTAAGAATGATCTTTCATTACTACAGCTGACTGGATAGGTATTGTATATTGTGTGTGCCATCACAGAAACCATTCGAAGTCGACTGTAAGTTAATATAAACGTACCATGGTAATATAATGTAAATACACAGTTTTTTCTTTAATGGGGACACCATATACTTAAAAATTTAATATTTTGACAGGGTTTGACCGGAGGTACGACGGTAGCAGCGACGGTTTTCGTATCCAAAATAGTTGGCATTGACGTTTTCGTTACCGGTATGTCTGATGAGATTTGTAGTAGCATTTTAATTAGTAGTACAGTATGGTCTGTTATATTGTGTTCTGAGAGAGGTCGGTATTATCTAAAATTTATTTAGTACACGTTAAAATAAGGAAAAAAAGTTGGTTATGAACATATTTGCTTTTAAATTTCACATCGTCTAATATTTTTTCAGCAGTTAACAAATTTCATGCAATCATAACATACCATTGACGCAGATAAACTTTCAGATAATTAATGTGATCATCAAAATTCATAATTCTTTCTATCGAAACTTACTTTTTCCAGCGAGGCTGGCTGCGCAAGAGTTTTTTTTCTTATTTCAACATGTGATAGTTAAATTTTAGATGGTGCTGACCTATCCCGGAACACACTTTATAGTTCATCAGGTATTATTAACGTATAGTTAAATCTTAAAAATGGCATATTCCACCTGGTTACCCTAATTATAATATCAGTACGTTTATATGTCTTGCCAATGTTACCTGTATAGGTTTTCGTAATTTACTGCTAACACTAAGTACACCCGTAGTGATTTATTGTAAAACGTACATTAGGTAGGTAGGTATGTGCTGAATTGAGTAGATATCTGCTACAAGACTGATATTGTTTGCAGCCATTTCAATAGAAGGGGCGTTTTATTAAATTTTTCATCCTATTTTAGTTCGTAATATTTTGTCTCTAAGAGAGCTACAAGTTACGGAGAAAAAATGGGGGACATTTATTAAAATCATTACAGCTGTAAAGTGGCAGTGTATTTGCATAGGTAAAGTGTCCTAAATTTGGACTTACTGCTAATTTAACACAGTGAATGTTAAGGTACTACCAGTCAAATTATTAGTGGGAAGTCTTCTTTTTCTTTTGTCAGTTAGCAGTCAGCAACTACAAAATTTAGTACAATCACTTTTTGAGAATGTACTTTTTCTAAAAGAACTGCTGCTGTGTTGATGTTTTTCTGTTCTTATTATTTCATGTATTTTGGACTGCTTTCTACCTTTTCGGTATTTTCACTTCGCGTATCTTTTATTCGTTTTTCCACTATACCTATTTCACATTTTCACTTCAATTTATAAGACTACCTACGTATAAGAATATAAATTGATCTGTTTTGCAACATTTATTATAAGCGTACGTAGGTATCAGAAATATGAATTAATTGTACATTAGCCAGTACCTGTTGTGAAAAATATGGTCATCGATGCTGTGCGTGTAAAGAAAATCATGCATAAATTGAAATTTGTCGCATTCACAATTATGGGTATAGCTGTTGATACTTATAGTGAATTATACAGCGTGTTCTTCCGCCGCCGTACTGCAGTACATTGAGAAAAAAAAAATGTTAGGTTAACAAATGGTCTGTTTTCAAAACTAAAAGGTCTACAGAGCATTAAAATTGTTTAAAAAACTTTTTGGATTTAGAATCTCTTGATCAACCTGAGGAGTCTTATAGAAAACTTCCTCTCTACATTTGGTCTATCTGTAAAATTGTAAAAGTTATGAAAGTTTGAAAATTCAAAAAATCAAAAAAAAAAATTCTCTCAAAAATTGCCTTTTTGGCGCCATTATTAATCAAAAATTATATTGTAACACATGTCTCGAATTAATGAACAGAACGAGAAAGTGATACGCGTGTTTTTGTAATTTTGGCTTACATTTTGCGGATATGCAACCACTTATACACTTGTGTATAAGCGATTGCTGTTTATAATATTCCGACGCATTCTTACATTATTATACGCTTTTATTCTTCTCACTCAATTTGTTGAAGTACACCGGATGACTAACTTCAGCACTGCTTTCACGTGTTACGACACACGTACACATACACTTATATCCGTTTTTATCTGTTGTTTTTTCAATTTTTGTTTGTTTCTGTCTTGGGAAAAAAGTGAGAAATTTTATTTCTCTTTCATCGTTATTTTCTTCTTCAAATTATAAAAGCGTATTTTTTTAAAACTCGTTTTCAACCTAACTTATAATAATTTTCATACAAATTCTAGTAGAAAGATTTTTGTCTATGTCATATAGGTGGCATTGGTGGTGTTCATCGTAATGTTAACGAATCATTGGATGTTAGTGCAGATTTATTAGAATTATCGAGAAATGCAGTTCTAGTGGTATCAGCTGGGGTCAAATCCATTTTGGATATTGGTCGAACTTTAGAATACCTTGTAAGTTGGTTGTATATATTTACTGGCTTATCACCGGTGTTAATGTCCACTTGTAAAACTGTACAAGGTCATTGAGGGAATCTTGAACGTAATGTTCAAGCAACCATGTAAATAAATTGAGTTGATATCTTGCTTTATAGTGTCTGTTACGTGGCAGGGTGAATCTTGATCACTAATCCATTTCAGGTATCTACCAGGATTCGAAATTTGTGGTGATTTCTGTAATTATTATAACCTTGCACTCGCCATGATCGGTAGCGATACTTCCTATATTATAATTACAATATATATTTGAGTAACAATTTCAGAACCACCCTGTTTTAAGGGTTGATTGGTTAGTTTTTGCCTAATGGTTTGCGCTATGAAAGCATGACTTACCGTATTCATATATCTGTACATCTGTAGGAAACGTGTGGTGTTTGCGTGGCAACGTACGGAGAAGGAGCCGAATTCCCTGCATTTTTTTCACGCAAAAGTGGTTTTTATACGCCTTACAATGTAGCAAACGAAGAAGAAGCCGCTAAATTGGTTCTCACATCGCAACAATTGTGCTGTGAAAATGGAATTCTGTTGGCAGTTCCAATACCCTTCCACGCAGCGTTAGAAGGTGAATATAAGTTTTAAGCTTGATGTGATGTACCTTTACAGGATGATTCACATTTCAACGCATCGTAGGAAAGAAAATTTGATGCCTCGTAATTTGAATTATTCATTTATGTGTCCAGAACGATTCACAATTCGTTATACCCCTAAAGAATAATGCTTTCTGGCTAAACATGTAGGCGCTAAAAAGGCCATCACGGCGTACCGCATGAGTTAAACTACCTTTATGCACTCTATCCTTGTTAATTTAACGGATGACCCTTGTCTAACGTATTCTAAACAAAGGTGTTTATCCTGTAACTGGAAGTCTAACACTTGACATTTTACATGTATAAAAAGTAAAGTCAGCTGCTGCCATCTTTGAATTGGGCATAATCCCATATAAATACATGTGTGGAATAAGATTTTTAAATCGAATTACATTTTATGAGCATGGGGTAAATTTCATTTATTTTGGTTTTATGTATATTGTATATATTGAAAGTAGATTATACTGAAATAAATGTTTTTTGTTCAAAAATAAAAATTGTGATATTTATTATACGTAAAACCAAAATAAATTCAATTTATCCTGTATAAAATTCAATCGGACTTGAAAATCCTATTCTACCAATGTATTTATGTAGTGCTTATGCCCAATTCAAAGGTGGCAGCAGATGGCTACACTTTTCTCGCTGAGTTCAATATCCAATTATAGTAAAAATATCTCTAAATCTAAATTGGTGGACTCAATTAAAACGCTGAAAGTACGCACTAAGTTCACGCTGGTTGCTTACTTTTATACTGTCATGTCTTTACATTACAAATTACATCAGGCCTATGAAGCTTTACTGTTTCAATACTATCGTAATCAAAGGTTGAACCACCTTAATGGTTCTATTCAAACAAATTAGGACCTATTCTAATATCGACCTTTCAAGTACAAAATTAAATCTTTGCACCACTGATTCATTAATGTTGATACAAAGAAATGAGATATGACTCATTCAAAGTATGATACCAGTGGGATTGTGTACGTCTGTACGAGGTTTCAACTTGAATCGAGATTAGAATATACCCATTATCAATTGCATTCCCCCCCTTTCACAAGTTTTATCTTGTGGGACATTTTGTTTTTTCAGTCAATTCGGAGACTACCTACTCACCGTTTGTTTATTTTTCCTCACTTTTGTTTTTCATTTTGTAATTAAAAAATCTTTATTAGAATAGGTCCTAATCTGCAACAAATTTTGAATCGCTTTGGAGAAATAAATGAGTGATTCAAATTTTGATGCATCAATAAATGATATTTTCCTATAGCCCATTGAAATGTGAATCACCCTGTATACATATATGTATATTTTGAAAAGTATAAAATTTTTGTCATTTTGATGCTCACGTACATAATTTTATTATTCTGCTCTTCGTGCGTAGATGATAGAATGGAAAATGTTATCGAAAGTGCGGTTGCTGAAGCCGAGCAGAATAATGTTAGTGGTAAATCTGTGACACCATTTTTATTGGATCATATACGTAAAAGTACTGACGGCGAATCCCTGGCTTCGAGTATGTTTGTTGTGTTTTAGTTTCATTTTGCACGAAATCATTCACCAGTCCATTATAATTAGGCTTACTATAATTATTAAATTCTTAACCGTGACAAGGTGCAGGCTGGGTAGGTAAACAAAAAAATTTTCAAGTAGGTTTCTTTAATGAAAATCCATATATTAAAATTGATTTTTAGAAATGATCTAGGGGTGGACGTGGGTATATATGTTTAGTCACAATTTTTAGAACAGGCGTTGATTTATACTATTTTAACTTTCTCTCAAATTTTATTGTAACTGCATCTCCGGTTCCTGCTCCGAGGCTATGGGAAGGGTCAATATTTTATATAAATTCGTATGACCTATCGACCCTGTGGCATAAACATATCGGCAGAATTCTCTCATCACCGCCAACCGGCGCCGTGGCCCTGTGTATACGGTGCTGTATTTTGGTTGGTGGTGCCGATTGAGTTAGGTTCCCGTCGTGGCGGTTCGATTCCCCCCGCACCGGCAGGATACCTAAAACCCATATAAATTTTATGTAAGTAAAGGTAAATTAGTTCGTGATAGTTCTCGTATCACCGTGTATTAAATGATTTCAGTCCTAATCAAAAACTATCTAATATGCAAGTAGCCAAGCACAAAAGTATCGAGTAGAACAGGGGTCTTCAATCTTTTACGATCTAAGGGTCGAATTTCATCACTCTGATGCACCTGAAGGTTACATTAAAAATTTTTTAGACTGTTTTGTTCACACAAACCCTTAAATTTCTAGTAGAATTGAAAGGGAAAATAATATTACTTGACCCGAATAGATAAAATTATACAGCAATTATTTACCTTCCCACTATTGATGAAATACACAGAAATAGTTTGGTATTTTATATGGAAAAAAAATTTTATATTTACTTCGAAGCCGCTAAAACCTCTCGGCGGGCCGCAGGTTGAAGACCACTAGAGTAGAGTAAAGAGGGTATGGAAGAGGTAATTTTTATATCAATGATCGTATTGCACATAATTCTATCGTAGTCGTACCTAATGGACGTTTCTTTAGTGGACCATACCCAAAATTTCAAGGGGTGTTACAATGTATTGAGTACTTGCAAATTTGATGGTTGCATATTGATCAGGAGTCATGTTCTCAATGTGCATAGTTACTAGTATTCATTTTTATCGACCAAGTACAAAAGTCGCTGATTTTTCGCTTATAACTCTTTTTAATAAGAGGATAGATACCTAATTTCTCTTACAGCAAAAAATAACTGAAGATCATAAGTTTACCTCGAAGCACAAGTTGTAGTTTCTGATTTTTTGAATTAATTTTCTTCTTTCATCTGCTTATGTAATTGCGAATTTCTATCCTTGAATCTATTTTGCATACACTTTTTTGTTGTATTAGGTATAAGGTATTTTGCATCTTTATTAGCGTTAGAATAATGAAAATGTTATACTTTTCTTAAGTATGGAATTTTTTAAAATTAGCTTGCTGATTCTTGCCTCGAGTTTTTTTTTTAAGTAAAGCAACTGACAATCTGTATGTTTTAATAGAAGTTTCCTTATTTCTCTTGGATTTCGCTCAAGCTTGTATAGGTAATTTATAATAATAAATGAAACTAAGAATGTAGCCTATAACTATGTTTACAGATATTGTTCTTATCAGGAATAATGCCTATATTGGAAGTCGTATCGCAGTAAAATTGAGTGAAATGAAACGGTAAGTTACCTATTTTATCATAAACAAGTAATATAGATAAGATGATGCTATGGAATACTAAATTTTGGTTTTGTTGTGGTCTAGCCATTCTGAAAGTAAGACCATCACAGGAAGCACTGGCGATACTACGGTTGATCGTTCATCTAACAAAATCGTACGTCATCTTGTTAATATACATATTTATTTACGTTGGTACACACTCCACGTGAAGGTTTATTACGCATACCTGGTATTTATTTTTATTTTCTTATCCTAGGTGTGCGTTGGTGGGGCCATGTTAGATATTCTCATGTATCCAAAAGTTGAAGAAAATGTTGATAGAACGGTAAGTTATTTCATTGTACTTTTCCCGTAAATTCTTTTGACTTGTTGAAATTTGAAAAAAAGAGAATGAAAAAGCTTCGCCTCGCTCGCTTCAGTCATGGTGTGGAACTGAGAACTAACTTTGTTGAGGTGCGATGAGGCGGAATGTGTTTTATGAGTGAATATAAAAGATGGTAATATTCAATCTGATCGTGGACGTGAATAAAACCAAGTTGAGTCATAGCGGAGTGTTGCATGATATAATTATTTAGCCGCGGAGATACTTTGGTACGAGAATGTACGCGAGGTGTAGAGAATTTGTATATTCGGCAAACTTTTTACAGAATTTTGGGTTTAGCACTTTTTTGCCGTATCCAGCACTCAGCTAATGGTGTCGCACATTTCTATAACTCGTGAGTTGGTTAGCGAGTTGTGGTGCTATGTGAAATTGCTGTTTCTGACGATAAGAAATCCAGGTTGCAGCAAATCGGTCTTTTTGTGGTTCACAACATTTACCGCAGAAATTGCGAAACGTGACATATCAGATATATTACAACTTATCATATAGCTGTTTTCTATCAGGCGTCACAACTTAATTTTACAACGAATAAACAAAAAGAACGAAGCTCTATGTTAATTTGGTATTCAAAATGTTGTATTTATTGTACTTCTTTTTTTTTCTTTTTTTTTGAAATATTTGGCGCCCTTCTGAACGTTTGCCTCTTAGAAGTCTCCTGCTTCGCTTCAGCCTGAATCTTAGTCCTGCTCATCTTCGGGTTATGTTTCCAAAAAGTTACCGAAAATTCGTAAATTCGTCCAATAATATCGAAACATTTCATTAAAATTAGGTAACTTTATTCGCGTAAAACTGGGAAGTACATTGCTATACAAACGGAACAAAAAAAGAAAACAAAGAAGAAAATAAATAAAACAAAGTAGCATTTTTCCCATTTTCTCTCCCCCTTTTTACGAACGGGTGGTAATCACATTTTTAAAAAAATGAAAGAAAATGAACGCCGAAAATACGCGCGCGCGTGTACATACAAATAAATGAAAAACCGGTTGCATTAAAACATAAAACAAATACGGTAGGTATTTAAAATTATGTAGAACAAGACAAATTACTTAAATGCGAAATATTTCGGTGGCGAGGTTGGCTTACGCGCAGGATGTGTTTACAATAGTCGCTTAGGAGAAAAAAAAAATGAAATAAACAAAAATTGTAAGTCATATTTATATATATAAAATTAACGTAATAAGTAGGTATACTTTAATGTATAAATAACATAATGTTTATGGAAATTGCTGGTTGTTTGTATATTTATACAAAGTACCGCGGGTTTGTTTATATTTTCTAATTAGGTGGGTATTTGATTAATTATTAAATTTTTATATTTAATTAGTCTTTTCAAATCAGTTTGTGAATTATTCTACTTTTTTTTTAAAAGAATTGATAAGACGGGTTATGCTCACCAAAAAAGTTGAAACTGATCGTTCTTTTGTACTCGGTTCACTTATTTTGTGGAAACCATGTTGTTCGAAATAGTTTTTTCTTAAATTTCCTCATGAACCAAGTGAAGTTTTAATCTAAAAGAAGGGTATCAACTTTAATTAATTTTTCAGTTTTTTCAATGAATCTTTCATTTGTGAGTATAAAAAATTGAAAATTCGTTGCCATATTATACATTATATAGGTAGGTTTCATTTAAAAATAATCTACCATGTTCAAGATTAATTCGATTGCCAAAAAATTGTAGTCTAAACTCGCTCTTAGTGCAGTAAACATTAATAATTAGCAGAGGGGCCCCCGTTTTAGTGAATCAGTTGTCTAAGCTGAGTACATGATCACTATAAAATTCTTCACATTAGTAAATCTTCAAATATTTTTTTATTTTTTTTATTTTTTAAATCCTTGTGGTATTTTCTGGGCACTAAAGTATCAAATTTTTGAAGATATTTTTACCTTCTATATTTAGTTAAAAAGCGTACGTAGGTGATAGATAGTTTATTTTACTCATCTGAAATATTACGTATAATCTTAATTTTACTGCCAGTTTTATGCCTATTTCTCTGTGTGTGTTCTATGGGCTTCACTTGTTCTAACTCATTATATCAAAACGATTCGAAAGTGTGGATGTAATTTTACGTAAATATATAATATGTATATGTAAGATATCGTCCTCACGGAATTCACAGGAAGTATTTGATGCTACGTTAAGAAATAAAATGAAGATTAATAAAAATTTGAAAAAGAAATTAATCACAAATTTGACGTGGAAAAATGTTGACCCTCTTCGAAAATTCTAATTTTTTGCGCTCTAATTTAATGGTATGCTGATAAGAATCACGAACGTATTTCATTTTTTTCTCAGAGGGTAGCTTGTGATTTACTAATCGAGTGATTTAATTGTGATCTTCTCTATCTTTCAAGTTGGATGAGGGGGAGGAAGTGAAAATTTCAAACCCTTCGTCCTATCGTCGACGCGCCTACGTTCAAAACTGATGTGGACTGAGGAAATGAGTGCGGAGAATTGAGAAATTATTTTAGCGAAAATGTAATTTTTGCGGCGATGTACACATGAACGTTCATCAGAGAGCTGTGACAGCTGAAAGCACCATCTAAAAAAATGCATTCATAAATTGGTCCGAATTTAGAGTATTTATAACTCGATGACCAAACTGGCGGGTATGCGCGAAGCCACCTTTTGTCTGTCGACGATAGCTCCGTAGTCACCCTCTGGGGCTCGAGGACAGAGTCGCCTGCTTAAATAAAATTTTTGCCGCGCCCTTCTCATGCCCCACTCTTTCGAGCCATTTAACGTACGGCGGCGAACGGGAACTGAAGTTCGCCCTTATCTTCGCATTTGGCCCATAAGGCGACGCATCGTCGTAGTCAAATTCTGTTGCGATTTCTGCTCGACTTGGTCTTTTCGCCGTCATGCAACTCCTGCAACTCGTAATAGTTGTTGTTGCTGTTTCCGCCGCCGCCGCCGCCACTGGACGTTGACGATCTGACCACCTTCGTCTTCCAGCGGTTGCCTTCGTCGGCGAGGATCAGAGCCGAGTGACTATTCGTGTCGGAATCGTTGCCCGCATCCATGCTGGCGACGCACAAATGCCGCTGGGGCCGATGGCACAGGTTAAGTCGACTGTTGCTGGTGGCAGCTGTGCCGCCACCGCTTCCGCTGCCGAAACCCGTTGCCACGTTCTCCTGCGATTTATATCGTTTTTCTGTCGGCACCAGCAATGGCGACGTGGCCGATATCTCGCCATCGGCGTCCTCCATGCCGTTATCGCCGTCCATACTCGTAACGGAGCCTGTAACATAGAAACGGGATATGCGTGAGACAAATGCGGTGACGTCAATACGTCATGACGACGATGACGACTGCAAGGTCCTTCGAGTTGGTACAGAATCGAGTATGGATATGGAAACTGGAAGACAACCTTTCTATTACTCTCCTAAATATCTATAATTGCATGTATCGAAAATTGTACTTCGGCTCTTAAACTGCTTTTGGAGATCCGTAGTGAAAGTTTTTAAATTGTACATAGGTATACATAATATATCACTTACTGAGAAGGAAAAATTATTTAGAAACCCTCAAAAGATTTTGGATCCCAAATGGGACAACTCGCAAACAAGAAATTCCAAAAATTTACGATTCAAGTTGGCCTACTGAATACACATACGTACCTACAGACATGAATATCTTCCTTAGGAGCCAACTTGGAATAAAACGCGTACGTATGCGTTGCCTACTTGCGCCTGACGCTATGAGTATTTGTTATGAGAAATGCTCCAGTTAATGGACTTTAGGGCAGTTTTCGAAGTTTATTCGGTGTATAATCTCAGTTGTAAAAAATTTTATTAAGAATATTTATTTTCTACTACTAAAAAATTTTTCATTTGCCGGATGCCTGATGGTTTAGTGAATAAATCCTAAAAACTTTGTTTAATCCATATAACTGCGAGTATTTCTCGTAACAATATGCCCACACCTTCGAGGATCAGGTGCAAATAGGCAACCGTTTTGGACCCGGTATTTATAGGATAGTTTCCATCTTTGATTTATATTAAATAATTTTAAAATTAAATTATATTTCAATCAAAAAATTCAATAAAATTATTTTTTTACCCACTCTTTCATTCTAGTATTCAGTTAAAATGCAAACTGACTGTCTTAAATTCTAATTCATATTACAGCATAAGTTATCTTTTTCTGAAAATTTCTAATTTTCCCATTTTTAAATAGGTTTTTTTTTTGGAAAATCTATTTATTACGTTTGGTGCTGTATTAGCCCTAGGGTTAGGGGTGGGTACGTTTTTCATTTCATGACTTCAGGAAAATTTTTTATCATCAATAACTCAAATTCATATATATATATATATATATATGTAAAAGACGAAATCGTCTTTCCTCAAATAGCACCAAATCTCACTCATACTTACGAGATTTTGACCTTTTTCATGTTTATTTATGTTTGACCTAGGCTAAGATGTTGCGAGGTAATAATTTACTGCATGCGAACTATTTATCAACAATTACGTAATTTCATTCATTCACTTCATTCATTCTATTATCCGATGACAACATTTTTGACTAATCTTGACTTGAACGTTTTTCTTTGTTATCATCATCGACTTCGTATCTCGCTTCTGATAATATTTCATTGATAGTATATTTCATTCACTCGTGCGGTCATTCAACGTTGACCCAGATATACAGATTATTGATTTGTTTATTTCGTGTATATAAACTTGAATTTTCTAATTTCACTACGATTATTTAATTACGTGTGAATAAACATTTCAAATCTAAATGATCACACACTTTATTTCATTTGAAGTGCAAATTAGACTCAGTCACAAACGAACTTACAAATTAGAAAATTCTCATAAATTTTTAAAGAAAAGTTTCGGGAAATCGTGTTACTTTTTCAACATATTGTCAGTGAAAATCCAACTGCTGATGATGGCTGAGGGCGCGGAGAAAACAACAACTTTAAATATCAAAAGAATTTGTTTGTTCGGAGATGGTATTTGGTTTGCTTTTCCCGAGGAGCTACAGAAGGCCTCACTGCACAAAGAGCTTATGACTTTGGGCCCTCCAAAAAGTGCAGCATCTGTACTGAGAAACAGAGGCCAATATAGAACGATCAATGTATCTATCCCACCAGAGATTGCGAAATTGTATATGGACAGTGATGACAATTTTGTCATTAAAGAGTTTTTGCTACCGGAATTTTCACCTCCTGACCAGGCCAAATTGAAAGAGGACACAGAGTCAACGACCCCACTCAGAAAACACAAAGATGAGTCCGTCAACAGTATCATGAAACATTTCCTGATCGAGAAATTTTCGCCCAAAAACAAAAATGTCACAGCATGGTGCGACTCCTTCGAGAGGGAATCCCAACATTTTAAACTGGATGGCCAGAAACAAATAGAAGTATTCAAGAGTTGTCTCGAATCATCAATGGCAGACTCGTTTGTCATAAATCAGAGGAAGCTGGGACTCAATTCCGCGTGGTTAAATTGGAGAGCTGATCTGATCGCAACCTTCTGAGACTCCTCATGGAAATCAATTCGGTATGCATATAATTATAGATACATGAGCGGGTCGTACATCGAATTTGTGGTTAAAAAAGAGAAATTACTTTTAGAAATAGATAGAAATTTACCCGACTTTGTAATTTTGGACTTAGTTGTTCTCGGTTTACCGGTCCTCGTCCAAAATTCCCTTAAAACCAATATCATTACTTCTCTAAGAATATTGCATGAAAAATTAAAAAAGTTCGAGGCAGAAGACAGAGTCAGTGACCCAAATAAAAACTTAAATTTTCCAAAAAATAATTCCAAAACACCTTTTAACGTAAACAAACCTAAACAAAACAATAATAATAATAAAAAAATAACTAATGAAAAGAAAAACAATTCCAAAAAGAAACTTTGTTCCAACTGTGAGAAAAGAGGGTACTTGGAGAGGTTTCACCTCGAGGCCTTATGTTGGTTTAAAGACAAGCCTTTTAACAAGAAAACTGTCAATAAAATAGAAGTTGAAAATTCTCTATCTGATGAAGAGACAAAAAACTAATTTATTCACCACTGATCAAAATTAATTTATGCCTCAGTAATAAAGTTTTTTGTAAAGGAGTTTATGATTCAGGATCAAATATTTCAATAATTAACAGAAATATGATAAACTCCATGAAAATAAAGGCATTTAAACCTATTGAAAAATCTTTTTGGATGATCAGTGGTCATGGCAAAGTTTTGGGAATTGCCAAAATTAATGTAAAAATTTTTTCCCAAAATAAAGACGTTTTTGTGCTTGACGAAAAGGAATTTGATCATGATTTCTTAATAGGTCTTGATCTGATTCAGGAATTTGGCTTGTGCCAAGACAAGAATTTGAGAATTCATCAGAGAAAAAACTTTATATGAATAACGGGTCACTAATTGAATTAAAAACCAATTACGGCTACTTAAAATTTTTACAGAAAAAATTTCTGCCAAAACTTGAAAATTGTCAAAAACGCTTAATTTGTATGCCAACAATCCCCAATTATTCCCAAATGTGAAAGAAAATCATTTTCAAAAATTTAGAAGTAATGCAAAACATTTTAAGTGCGTGTAAAATTTCAAGCAACTGAAATGGATTTTAGTTCTATTAGTGACCCACTATTTGTAAAAAGTTTTTTGATAGTAGTACATGGTTATGTCCAAATCTAGCGTTTCAGCATCATCTCATGGGACACTGTGTGTGTGCGCATGCACTTGTGCATGCACATGCGTGTGTGTGTGTGTGTGTGCGTTTGTGTGTGTAGTGTGGCAACACATATTGGCTGAGTACTCTCGTCAACAATCACCCGGCACTGTGGCCAAATATATTTTGTTGCCGTATTTTGGTGGTGGTGGCGATTGAGGTATGTATTCCTGTTGGTTGATAGTTCTAATCCTCGGGCTGGCAGGAAACCTACATTGGTGACCTCGACGTCATCTGGGAGATGGTGAACAACACCTGCACTTGCAAGAACACATCAGCCTGCTAGTTCACCTGCTTTCCACCTCACAATGTGATGGCGTTGAGTGCAGTAGCGGTGAAGCGGTAGTGTTTACTGGTGCAATGCGGGGATGTATTGAAGAGGGGCATCCACCACTTCCTTACACACACCTACCCTTCCATTAGTAGCTCCACCTCCATTGAATCATACTGCATACTGTTGTACTGAGGGGTAATAGTGTGGTGACACGTATTGGCGGGGTACTCTCGTCACCATCACCCAGCACCATGGTAAGTGTATACGATTGCCATATTTTGGTAGTGATGGGGATTGAGGTAGGTATTTTTATCGGTTGACAGTTCTAATCCACAGGCCAGCAGGAAACCTACATATAGATAGATAGATAGATAGATAGATAATTAGATAATTAGATAGATAAACAAATACATAGATATAGGTCAAATTCTTGTTCCCACTGTACAGGTTGCAATTTTTGTTCGATAATCACAAAATTTGGTATGAATATTTTTACTAAGCCAAAGGCCAGACCTATTGATTTTGGTGCGGATCGACAGGACGGTTCTTCCAGTAAAGCTTTTTTTTATTCTTTTTGTTCTAATTTTGAACTTTCCTTTTTACAAAAATGAACCCATATTCATGTTTTCTTTTGTTTATATCATGACTATTATATTTCTTTGGTTTTATTTGAAACTATACCATTATTTACCATACTTTATCATCATAGTTAGTTTTTAATTTCAGGAAATAATCAGCAGCTAACAAATTTCATACGATCATAACATACCATTAACACATATAAACTTATAGACAATTAATGTGACCATCAAAATTCATAATTCTTTTTCTTGAAAAACCACTTTTTCTAGCGAGGCTTGCTATGCTAGGATTTTTCATATTCTGATTCCTCTTTCCGTGAGTTTTGAACCACTTTTTATTTTGAGCCTTGAGTGCTTTCTTAGTTTTTCAATGATAGAAAAAAACCGAGTCTTCTTCAGGAATTTATTACTTTTTGTCATCGACTGGACAGAGTTTTCAATACTATAATTTGCCACTATGTTTCACACGTTATATCCACTGTAAACAGGTCAATCTGAAATTGTAAATTCTTGAAATTTCTTATTTGTTAGTAGTTCTATTCGGAAGTGAAAACGTTGTGTGTTTTCTCATTAATTATGCAGCACCTACCATATATTGGTACCACATGATTATGCATTAATAATATTTTTTAAATTACCCTGTGGATCTACAGAAGCGATTTGGTAATATTTGAATTTTTTTTCTGTATCGCATTGTATCCTATATTATGCATTACGAATGAAGAATGCATTTAGATTTTAATGCCTTAATTATGAATTTCGATATTCATTTGTATTAATTTCCAAAACTGTGCCTCTATTATTGTGCTAAAAATATTAAGCCTATCTTTGGACGTAGGTCGTACTCTTTCGATATGTTTGAATACTTATTACTTAACTCTTCAGCGAGTCAAACTATTTTTTTTTTCAAGGTGAAGGCGTGAACAACACTTCTCTCCCTATAATGTTGAGAGAATTGATAGATTTTTCGCCAAGTTCCTTCTGCAATATGAGACCAATTGTGCAATTCGTCATTTTTTTAATGGCGGAAAACCATCACTTTTACTTTTACGCTTTTACGGATTCGTTTACCAAAACGTAAGCGATATTTAACTTTACAATCGTAATTTTTCGTCGAGTTCTTAGTTCTCATGTATAAAGTTTCCAAAGTTTGTCCTATACTATAATTTCGGGTAATGCGATTTGTGTGCGCCCGAAAAAGTTGGGCTGAAAAATTTGGTCACATTTGGTTTCCTCGTTTCGAGTCTCGTATATTTCATGTAGGTATTTGATTTAGGATTTCCTTTTTTTTTTCCTCCCATCCATCCTTTTACTTATATTGTTGAAAACGGTACGCGGCATTAGTCATTGAAAGGCTACACATCGGACGCTATATATGTCTGAGTATATTTGTAAATGGCTTCACGAGAAATGAGAAGGTAAAATTGGCTATTTTGGCTGGAAAAATTTTGTGTAATGCTTTTGACCGTGGAATAGAATTGGTCTCGTTTTTCTTTCTCGATTGCCTGAACTCTAGCAGACGAAGAAAATGTGCCTAGAGAGAGCAAGGAATAGGCTAATGAAAAAAAAAAAAAGTTTATATATATAAACAGGAATCTTTTCTATTAGCACGTACCACCGCAGTCGTTATTACGAGACTCGAGCAATGGCTGAGCTACGCCAACTACGCTGCCATTATGGTCGTAACGTCGAATCTGTTGTAATTTTTGCAACCCGGTCAACGACGAGTCTTGGCATTCGACATTATTGCGTTGCTCGGTTCGCAAGATCTTAATCTTCTGTATCATTTCACGTATCTCATACCTGAAACACCCCACAAATAAATAATAGCCTGTATTTATATTCAAAATGATTTGACCGTAGAGAGAGGCCGGATGGATCCTCCGAGTCGTACAGAGGAAATTCGGACCCGGAGAGACAAAATTTATGGGTCCCCTAAGAAATTGAAAATTGCTTCTATGTTCAGTGCAGTATGACGGATTTATTTGTAGACAAGATTTAATAATACTGCGGGGAAACCTATATTGCGAGCGGAACGATCGAAAAAATGTTTTCAAGCGTTTTTCAGTAGATTTTTCATGAAAATCTGCTTATTTTTCTCTTATTTTAGAGAATGCCTGTCCCCAAAAAATCCCGGGTCCGGGGGAAATCCCTCTTCACCCTCTCGTTAGGTCTGTGTATCCTAGCCTGGACCGCATCTAGATCTTTTGCTGCTACTGGCAAACAAACTCCCTCCTCAATTTTCATGTTTTTGCTAAAATTTTAGGAAATAAAATAATGCACCAACTAAATTCATTTTTTTTTGATTTCTCATTTCAACTACAAATTTACAAATTAATGTGCTGTCTCTTTAGGGTATTTTTTTATTTATATGTATGTCATATTTATCTACACCGAAGTGGAAAATATATTATTACCTTTGTTCTTTTTGGCCTTTGATGTAGACAACTTCACAACTGTTATGAAAAGTTATGAGATTGAGGGTTCTTATGGTGTCCTCGTTACGTCATTAAAATATCAGTGTAACTGTTCTTTTCGCACTTGTTGTGAATAACGATAATATTGAAAAATTGATAGTGAAAACAGTCAAAGTAAAAAAATTAAATCTGATTTATCTATATATATATATATATATATATATATATATATGTATGGTCTAGTATAGCTCTTTGAGATCCATATTAGATTCAACTTACTGTAAATCTATTAAATTATTTTTCTGTCCAAAAAAAAAAAAAAAATACCAATGGTACGCCAGTCAGAAAGGTCGATTTTACGTAGAATAGACAGAATTTCAAATTATGTAAGATGGGCCAGATGAATTCTCCAGTTACTGAATGGTGGCTAATTGAATTTAAAATTTTCAAACAGTGAGGGTAGGGCGTAAATTTGTACAGATCGAGACAAAATTCGGCATGTACATATTTTGAATCTGTATCTATAGCTCGGTGAAGTTCAAAGATGGGTTAAATCCGCTCATTAGTAGATATGTTTCGCCTGGAATAGACAAAATTTCAAAATACGTGTATTGCGGGTTGCGTTCATTGTATATATAGGTTTTAAGAATTTCGTATTTCAATGAAAATTTGTAGAAGACGTAATTCGAAAACTAATGGGTAATTCGAAAACTAATGGGCGGATTTAACCCATCTCTGAACTCAATCAACATGTCCACCCCAAAGTATGTACGTGTCAAATTTTGTCCCAATCCATAAAAAATTACGCCCTGACCCTATTATCTAAAAATTTAAAATTCAAATAGTCGCTATTAGGAAACTAGAGAGCGGATTTGGCCCATCTTACATTATTTGACATTCCAACTATTCCAGATGAAATCTGCCTTTCCGACTAGTAAGCCATCGGCATTTTGATAATATTGTACCATAATGAAAACTTCAAACAGCCGTAATTCGGTAACGAATGAGCCAATTTGGCCCATCGTTGAACTTAACCGAGATATATTTTCAAAGTATGTAAATGCCAAATTTTCTCTCGATCCGTAAAGAATTACACCTGCCCTTGTTGCCCAACAAATTTCAAATTCAAATAGCCGCCATTTCTAAACCAATAGGCGGATTTTGCGCATCTTCGAATTTGACTGAAATATGAATCCAATTAAATACCCACATTCTAAATTTTGCTCTGATCTGTAAAAAAATTCGCTCTCCAGTTTGTTAACAAATTTTGTTATGTCCTGAATACATTATATAAACTTTTGAGAGGAGATAACTAAAAAATTTTATGACTCGAACAAAACAATAGCTCTGTTTAATAGAACTACACCAATTTACGACAATATACACCAAGGGGCTTATTTCGCAAGTATTCGCAAGTATTCGAGTAAAACTTGGCGCAAAGTCAAGTTTCATTCTTAAATTTGTGGAATAGTCTCGCTGGTGTAGGTTGGTGTAAATTGGTGTAGTCCCATCAAACAGAGCTAATGTTTTTGATGTGGAAGTCATTCTGGAGAATCGAACAGCCTTTGCAGAGAACTCGTGTCTCATTTTTTCAAATCAAACTTTCAATAGTACTGAGAGTTTCTGGATTTCTGTATTGCGAACCAACCATTTTTCCTATTACTTTTCAGTTTTGCCTCATAGCAAGATGGGATTTTTCCTTCCCTTATCATTTAGTGACAAATTCTTGATTGGCTTCGCCAGCTTTATCCTAGTTTCTCCGAACTATATATGACGACTCCCTCGTCTGAATGGTGTTAGTATCACCTCTATTTTCCCCACTTTTCACCCCCACCAAGAATGAAGCATGAAGTCAGTTATTAAAAAATTTGGTAAAATATTAATTTATTGTTAAAATAGCGTAGTCAATATATGTTTCAAATTTTGTGGCTATTGCTCAAAAATTATGCAATTTATAGCTATAAAATTTCCAAAAATTAACATACTTGGGAGTCCCAAAGTCCAAATTTTAATTGTGCCAACGTCCCTAATACCGTGAATCCGGAAATATACTCGGCCATTTTACGCAGATCTGAAGGATGAATGATAGAGAATGATGATTGGGATCCGGTAGTCAGTGACCTACCAGCATGAATTTTTCAATCATATATTGTAGTTCCAATTGAAACGAACCGAATTCGCCGCCGTTTTGGGTTGAGAAAGTGGCTTCAGACTCACGACTTCTTCATCGCCAAGCCTATAGGCACTACGTCTCGCAGACCACTACTTAAAAGGAGGGTTTATCGAGCGTTTTGATGAGACTGTTAATAAGAAGTTTTAACTTGGTTAGGCTCTCTGTTCGTATCATACTCGGAGCCGTATCCGCAAAATAATTCGGGAAGGGCACCAAAAAGTTAAGAAAATTGTTGGGGATGATTTGAGGGAAGGAGTAATGGAGTTAATGAGAATAAATTGCTGGGGGGTAGGTCATTAGAGATGATGCGAGTAATTATTTTATTTTATTTATTTTTTTGGAGGGATCAGGCGTAGGAAGGAGGGAGATTGAAGTTCCTCGATTTTATGGATTGTCCGAATTTCCTGGTCCGCCTTTGGTTACGTCACCGATTATGGTGGCGCGAAGTGGTCGAGGTGAGAGGATCCTTTCTAATGTTATTCGGTCATATCGGATGATCTGTATGGGTTAAAATAAAAACATCCTGTATTCAGTATCGACCGAAATATTAGCTCGATAGTCGACTCACCTTAAAATACCGAGGAAGCATAATTTGAGAAAGGAGATGACGCAGTAGCCGAGCACGAATAGAATATCGAGACTGGAGCGTAGCCAGTTCAGCAAGCGTTTTTCACAGCCGGTCGTGTAAAAAGCTTGGTCGTCGAATTTGCATCGGACGGTCATACCGTCGTCGACCACGAATTCCGTCACCGAAATCGATTCGGCGGTCGAAAATATAGGTGGCAGTGGTGGAATAGCGTTGCTGCCGCCGACGGCGCCGCTGCCGCCGCTATTGCCGTAGGCCAGTGACGCGGAAGGTGAGGTGGCGGCCATTGTGGCGGCGGCGGCAGCGGCCACCGTGGCGGTGGCCATCGAGAAATACTGACTGCGGCGCGACTCGGCTGGTCTCAGCGTCGGCGGCGTGCGCGTCGAGACGCCGCCGCAACAACTGGCCGGCAAGAATGTGGTCCGTTCGATGGCCGGCGACGTTGCGTGCTCGCTGGCCGACGGTGGCACACCTGCAACAGGTGTAATTTTCGTATTTAGTGCTGCAGGTATGGGTTAAAAGTTTGGGTGTGGTTGTGGGCGAACTTCGTCGCAGTTCTATCTGGAGGTGGCGGCGGCGAGGCAGAGAAAGGCAACTGTAGCTCCCTCATCCATCTCAAAAACAAGAGAACTGGCAGTAGTCGTTGGAGATCTTTGCACTCATGAAAAGTACTGCAGTCGAATCTGTTGTTTTCTAACCGAAACCGCTTAAGGGGTCAAGCTAATCCGCCGTCATTCGCTTCTTCACACCACTAGGCTACTTCCAAATTGGTATTTTCGGTCAAATTAACGTAATTATTGATTTGGAACCGTGACCTTGTGCCTTCGTCCCTCCTTTGAAATCCATTCGTCTGTTTTTCATTTTAACGATAATTGAAGGAAAAAAAAGACAAAACAAAACAAAAAATCAAATTGCCTTGAGAGGGGCTTAAACTTTTGCCTCATGTGAGACTGCCTCGTTTCAACAACTCAACAACTGCGCCGCGAGCACAGGTATTAATACATGAATTTCCAGAGAGGTGGCGTTAAATTTAAACGTAGGTACTTGGATGAACAAACAAACAGACATAAGCCCTTCATATATAGCAAAACCTCTCAATAACGCACACGAATAAGTCTTAAAATTTTGTGTGCTATTGGAATGAAAAATGTAAAATTAAAAATAAAATAAAATTCGATGTATGTAATTTTATTAAACGGCACAATAGTCAAGTATATTATTAGCTTTTTACAAAAAAAAAAAAAAAAAATGGGACATTATAAGTTGTTTTTGGAATTTAATAATAGTTTTTTTAGTATTGCACTGAACTTTTGACACAAGATCAGCACTTTCGAGGAAATTAATCCTTCAATATAAGCCTACCTGTGTGCTATTTACACCCTGTCCATTATCCGTTAGACGAGGATCTACCATTCAGCGGTATCAAATGCCTTATTTTACGTAAGTTTTTTCCACGATCAAATCCATTTTGTCCGTGAGGGGAGGTGTCCGCTATTGAAAGGTGTCCCTGAAATGAGGTTTCTTTGAATAAAGATATTTTGTCTTTTCGACCAAACTAATGGCATCCCTAACACCTGTGTTTTTCTGGCAGATTTCAGTTGTTACTACAATCAGCCAGTCGGCTTCTGGCCTCTGGGTTTCTCTGACCTTAGTTTCATTCCTCATACAGACAGGTGTTACTAGTAAACCAAAATTAAAGCCTACTGTACACTATAATAGTCTATCGCAGTAGTTGATATAGTGCTAATAAATTATCACAATGTAGTGAGTCACTAACATGAGAGTATATTCCGTACTATTACACAGACATGATAACTGATTTCAGATCCATCGTATACCTCAACGAAGTTGCATATTAAACGTTCCTTAGCAATGGTGATTCATCCATTATAGCAATGTGATGAGCTTTGTTTTTCACATCCAGCGACATCACTGAAATTTGTGAAGTCAGGACAAGTTTAAAAACAGCTCAGCTACTTTTGATGTTTGTTTACTTTTTAAACAAGAAAATTGTGAATTTTTGCATAGCTTTAATCTGCTGTGATGCATGAATCACCATTATTGAGCGATGTTTGGAATATAACTTCATTGAGGTGTGTGATGAGCCTCACTATCGTATTAGTATTAACTAGATAATACTATCATAGTGTACACGAAGTTTAATCCCAACATTTCATTCAATGTTCCGTTATAAGACTGCTCCTCTGAGATGAAATTCTCTCCTCACATGTTTGCTCTTTGACTAAACAGTACTGGACCAATAAAGGACGATGATTTCTGGTTAGATGGTAACCATTTGTACCATATAACCTACTTTAGGTCCTTTACATACGCTATCCTTGTGAATTTAGTAGATGACCCTTTGTAAACTCAAAACATCGAAAGTACACACCAAGTACGTGCTGGTTGCCTTCTTTTTTGCCTCTATATCTGTACATTACAAATTACATTGGGCTTATGGAGCTTTACTGGTTCAGTACTACTATATGATCAAAGTGTTTACTGTAGTACCCTTCCTCCAACTTAATTTTGGCAGGGTTGCTAGTACCTCAAGCAATAAGATATATAGTAAGTTTACTTGAAAAAAATATAGTAGTTTTAAAAATTGTAATTTTTGTACATTTTGACTTCCTGAATTGTGTAACTTATCAAGTTTTCGACCTTGAGAGGTTGCCATAGTAAACCGCATATTTTACAAAACAGTGATCAGAATACGTTTTTTACAGTTGTCTCATTTGGAGTGGGCTTAGATAAAAGAACAACGTATTATAAAAATCCTAGAAAATCAATTTGGGCTAACATTTTTTTCTTAAATCAATATTTTTTGAATTATAGGTTACCTATGTGAAGTTGAGGCTATTTTCTGTAATGGCATAAATGCTCTCTTATAGCTCAAAGTTGCACTTGTTTTCAATTATTCATAAATTAGTAGTGATTTATACCTTTTTTAGCATTGAAAATGCTTCTCGAGTCATTCTATGAAAACCAATATTTTATGCATAAAGAATAAAAAAAGCAGTAGATAACAGTGGTAAAAAAAAAGTAGAAGGAAAAAATGGTAATGAAAAATAAAGTGGAGATGATGACGTTGTTTCATTGTTTATGGAGCAAATATAAAAATTAAAGGAAATGAAACGTGAACAGTGCTTTATTTTTTTCTAACTCATTTTCAATGCCCTCTTCTCATTCTTACAAAGTGTGAAACCTGTGAATTTTTTTTCACATATTTTTTAGCGAATGGATATTATTTTTGTGGCAGCGGGTGATTGAAGACGAATGGGTGTATTACACACTCGTCGATCACCTAACAGGCTAGTGGACCTATAGTCTATAAACTACCTTTTTGCGCTCATGGCTTTACATTTTGTCTGTACTACCAAATTTGGTACTGAGCTAGGCTCACACATCTACATATATATGAGAAGAATACACTCTGCCTTCAGCTATTGTGTGGCATTTTATATGTCTACACACACACACACCCATAAGTGGTGACCTCAACATGATATGGGAGAAGGAAACAACGCTCTCTCTTGGATGCGCAAGCCAGGTGGTAGTTTGTCACCTCACCAGTGCCAAAATGTGATGGTACTGTAGATTGTGCACCACATAGCAGTGATGAGGGGGGTATCTACCACGCTCCAGTGCATACACCTACTAACCAATGGCACCTCCGTATTGGTTGTATTACACTCCACTGGAGTGGTGTGGCAGCTACCACACATCAGCCTTACATATACTAATCTCCCTTGATCACCGTCACCCAGTGCCATGGCCAAATGAGAATGGTACTGTATTTTGGTTGGTGGTGGGGCAGGGAGTTTAGGTATTCAGCCGGTACGGGTTCGAATCCCCGTACTGCCTGAATACCTAAAATTTTCATCCACTTTATTTCTCATATACAGTAGGTAAATGAATATTTTCAATCATGATACTGGAAAAAAGTTCTGAAGATCTCTACAATTTAGGTTCTCTGTTGGGAATTTTTCTTCTTTAGAACCATACCATAACATCAACGTCAGTTTGGAAATTATGACCGTCCCGTTGTAAACCCCCTAGAAATCAATGAAGGGTTCCATGAAAAAACGTATAATTTAATGTTTGACCTTATCACACCGAATTGATGAATTTATCCTTTGACATGTAACTAGTCTTAATCAGTGAAGAAAATTACGAGATATTCTCAATTCAAATTCCATTCTTTGGTAGACAAAAACGGGCCCGATGCCGAAACAGATTCAAGATTCAAACTCCGTATCTCAAAAATACCAAATAGGTAGATATGAGACTGAAGAAACTCATAAGTTTGAAATTGCCAGCCACGTTTCCAAAAAATAGTTCGGTGAAAATTTAAAGTCTTCAGAGCCCGAATGCAAGAACGATACATAATGCTAATTAAGAGATTATTTATTTTGGGGGTTATTATGTAGTGCTAAACCAGAAAAAGTTCGCATTATCTGGCAACAGAACTGAATATCAACATTTTAGTGATCCTCAAAGCTTTCTTTTGATAGTGTGCCCAAAATTGCTCATTTTTAGCGCATGAAAATAATATCCATGCGCATGCACTGTAACTATATAAATTATTTGAAAACGAATAAAATCATAATTAATTAATAATTAATAGATAACGCGTTAAATGATTGATGATAACATAAAGCATTTGTACAATTTTAATAAATACTCTCAACTGTAAGATGTTTTTAACTCGAAAACAAAGGTCTTAAGATAAAATTGTTGATGATAAAACTAGCAGAAAATTTGATCTACAATTTTTGTATTATTTTTCGCCTAATGCCGACTGAAAATGAGATATTTTCAAAAAAACAATGTTTTTCAGCGTCATTTTTCTAGTAAAGCGGGGAAACACCCTCTCCCGCCCAAGGCTTTCAGGACGTTGAAATGTACGAAATTGCATATTTTCAAAACTTGTTGGTTCTTTTTCAAGGCAAGTGCTATCCCCTTGGTTTAAACTAGAGTTCTTTTTTTTTTGTGTCTACTTTCTATTATCTGTTTAATGTGACTCGCCAATTTTAATTGAACTTTCATACCACAATCTTTCAAAAGTTTGAAATTAGTAAGGTTCAATAAATGGTCGTAAAAAAACAGACACGATTCTGGAATCATAAATGGGATAGGTACAGGCCGCTGATTGTTGTTCTGTTATTTATATTACCTATTTTAAAATATACGGAATAAGCAGTTGATAAAACTGAGTGAAACAGCGATGAAAGTGATTCCCAGTCCCGAACGAAGTCAGGCTCAACAACAGCAACAAAACTAACATTCGATGATAATAATAATAAATACATCCAGAAAATCTCGTAATGTAGGAATACTTATGGGTACCCTTTTATGTTTCATCTTCGGCAAGAAATCCATTGAAACAAATTACGTGTAAAAAATGAAGTAACTTATGAACTGAGATGAAAATGTGCCGTAAATGTTGTTATTTTTTTCGAAAAATTAAAAATATATATGAACAGTCTGTCTCTCGCGTTTATAGGTTTTTAGGGCGCAAAATAGAATGAAAAGAACCGAATCGATCGATTGTTGTAAAAGCCTTTTACCGGTTAAAATAATGTCGTAAATGGAGGGGTGTTTTTTCTTCAATTAAGTTTACAATTTTCGTTTGCCGGCCCCAAGTGAAAAAAGTTGAAACTTTCAACTAGACAACCCAGATTTTTTTGGTATAAATTCCTTCACCAGACCAGTCCCATCGATGAATTTCCGTTGTCGGTAGTTCTTTCTATGGCTTTTAAATTTCGTCGGAAACTTAAAACGGTGAAGTTTTAAATGGGGAGTTGGGTGCGTGTATCGCAGAAACTTTTAAACAAAAGTTGGTCTCCTTATCTCTACTCGTCACTTGTCTCCGTTCATCCCTTTAAACAATGCTATCGTTGTTCATCGTTCGATTTTCAGTATAATTTTTTTGAAATATTAGATCCTCTCGTACTTTTTCTAACGGTATTTTCTTTCAATTTTTCATTGGGCTCCGAAAATTTTCCTTTCTTTTTCCTTTTTTTTTTGGTTTTTTTGTTTTTTGAAATTTACTAGAGTTCCCGTATTTTTCATCATTTCCGCATACTTTTTTTTCCTTTTCTTTTTTGTTGTTTCATTTCTTTTTTTTTTGTATTGTATAAATTTGGAGTATTTCGTGTTTTCCTGGTTCTTTTTCTAGTTGTGCGTGTTCTAAACGAATTAAGCATTCTTTTCAGAATTTTTACTTTTTCTATTTTCTCCCTGAACTTTTCATCTTTTCTTCATTTTACGAGTTTTATCAAACGTCTTTTTTTTTTCTTTTCTTTGTAACCGTTTTATTTTTCTGTCAGAAATGACCTTTATACAGAAAAATAGGGGAGGAAAACTAAGTTTAGTAATTTCATTTTGAGAATCCACCTCATTTTTTCTTCATTGATATTAGCTTTCGAAACATGAAATTATATTGTCGACAACGTTCTCTCACTACCAAAAAAAAAAAAAAAAATAGAAATCCCACTTCCTTTGATGCTGAAGCTTTACTTTGAAACGAACCTTATTCCTTGTTTCTATTTCGCATTAAGGTCGGTTGCAAATACTGGCGTTAACAGCGAATTGCTTTCAACTAAGTCAGTGTGTGGAAAATTTGTCATCGACTGGAAGGGAAAATGAAAGATCTTACTCTGTCGAATACCTAGTTTTTCAATTACAGGCCAATTTTTTGAAGGGTAGAAATAGTCAAATTTCAGTTTCTATCCAATAATATGGCGGGTAAAAGGTTTTTTTCTAACATTTTTTACTTAAAAGTATTCAAAATAGGGCAAAAGTCATGTTTCAAAGTCTGTTGAACGTATTTTCTTCGACCTTGTCTTTTGAAAAATTTCAAATTATTAATCTTGATGTCATTTTTGACCTGACAAAATTTTATGAAAAAATTAAAACGATAGTATATTTACCCGAATTCATGTGATTGCCATTCAGCCAAAAAGTATTCAATCTACAAAGTGTTACTTTTGTGCGATACATTCGAGAGTTCGTTCATCATATACCAGTAAATGATTATATTTCCAAGTTTGAATAGATCTGTCACGTGTGACGTCACAACCCGTCTTAAATGAATTTATAGTTGCAGGTAGACGATTTTGGGTCCAAACAAACTTATTACAAACCTATGTAAGTTCCCATACGATGAAGGAAACTAGAGAGAAATTTCAAATTTTTAAAGTATAATGAGGTAGTATTAAGTAAATGTAGATCGACAGGATTGTATTTCGTTCTACTAAATTTTTGTTTTTAATGGTTTCAAACGGTGTAATTTCGAAATTCAGAACAAATATTTTTAAGTAGGTTTTTTTTTTTTTTAGAAAATCTACTTATTACGCTTAATACGATATTAGCCACCAAGGTGGGGGGTGGATAAGTTTTCGCATGAAAATTTTGGCACCAATAACTCAAGTTCATATACGTATATATTTGGTCAATTTCTGGTTCCCACGGTACAGGTCGCGGTTTTTGTCCCGTAATCACGAAACTTGGTATCAACATTTTTACTGACTCAAGGACCAGACCTATTGATTTTAGTGCGGATTGGCTTGACGATACTTCCGGTACCACCATTTTTGTTTTTATTTTGGCCATAAAATTCTAAGTTTTGCACCAATAGCCGCGAAATTCGGAGTAAATATTTATTTTAATTTTTTGTAGTATGTTACAAATTTTAGTGCGGATCGCCCGGACTGTACTTCCGGTAAAGAATTTTTTTCTTCTTTTTTTTTTCTAATTTTTTTGAACTTTTCTTTTTACAAAAATTATCCACATGTTCATGTTTTCTTCTCTTCTACTTTATAATTTTATCGTATTTCTTAGATTTTATTTGGGATTATATGATTATTCATCGTACTTCATCATCCTAATTAATTTTTGATTTCAAGAAATAATGATTTTCAATTTCATATTGTCCAGTATTTCGTCAGCAGCTAACAAATGTCATGCAACCATAACACACAATTAATATCACCATCAAAATTCATAATTCTTTTTTCTAGAAAACTTACTTTTTTTAGCGAGGCCTGCTGCACTAGAGTTTTCGGATTATTATTACTATATAGGTACCTATTAGTTTGAAATTTCAGTCTCTATAACGGTCGTGCGAATAAATACTCATCTCATCTACGTATTGTACATTGCGGTAAATATAGTCTGTCAATCCGGAATCCCATACCTTCCCATCCATTCATGAGCATGAAATTTTTGCGAAAATTTATTATGTCGAGTAAATGTCATACTTTCGCGATAAAATACCGAGTTGGTAAGATGATTCTTATTTACTTGGCAGACGTTAGGATTCTGGCTGTCGTGCGTTTTTTTTTTCTTTTTCGTATCCGAGTGTCACTTCCATCTATCCATTTTTTAAAATACCTAATAATTTATACCCTGTTGAGAGTTTGCATCACGGATTTTAATTCGCGTGACCGAACTTGGTTGGAATTCGAATTCGGCAACCAGCGAAAAATGCTGAAAGTTTGACGTTCAATTTCCGTTCGATGAACGCGGAAGAAGTTTCTGAAATATTTGCGTTTCGAGTCAGCCGCACCTACGTATGTCGCAAAATAAATACTGTTTATGATTTCACGAAACAGCGAGATGAGAAATACGTGCAAGTGTGGGAACTACGAGGGGGTGCGTCGAATTTTACTGTCAATAAACGAGCAAAGTTTTGGGTGTGTTTGTTTTCAACATGCGACGAGAGTTGATTTTTCGCGGCTCGCAGGTAGGCTACCCGCCTTTCATTTTTGTACACCTCCCCTCCTTCCGCTCCGCTCCAGGCAAGTCGGTAGTTCCGGACTTTGGTTGTTGGCGCGTATAGCCACGCACCAGTGCGTGGACCTCGTATTGTACGGCCCTTCGACTGACAACTTTATTCGCACTTTGTTGAAAGTAGGAGAAAACAGATGAATGGAGTACGAAGAGCATTATTTTAGTTTGACGTGGCAAACATAAGGTAGAACTCCGCTGACCAATATGCGCGAGTGTATGGATACGATGGAGAAGATCACAAACAATATGCGTTTTCACCGTGAAATTATTCCTCGAGTTGATTTTGATGGAATGTGTTCTTTGATCTTTCCAGAAACTGAAACGAGAATGTCTACATATTAATTTTTCGTCGACTCTGAATTGTAGTTGCTTGAATTTATCAATTAGCCCCCGACCTATGTATAAGTATTTATGTAAATTATCGTTAACTCGTTAACCAGGTAGAACTGTTCTTCATTAAAAATGGACGTTGTAAAATTTAATGTTAATTGTAGGCACGGTTTGCGCGTGGTGTAGGATTTTGTGCCATTTTTGCAGTGATACAATATAGGGGTATCATTTTTTTCACAGTAAAGACGAAAATTTGTTTATTGAGAGGTTCCAATTATAATTTAGATGAATTTTATGTATTTTGGCGTTGATTGGTTTCTAAGTTATTTAGATTTATTGAAATTTAGTGGTTTTTCTGTGTTCTTGTTCATGGTTCCGAGTTCTCTGCTCTGTTCTCTCTCGAATCAATCGTTTGATTCGAAAATAAGTTCAGCTCAATTATTTTTCATAGTCGTTCAAAGGTGTGACCTTAATTTCATGACGGTTGCTTGAAGTGGGACTGAAGCACGGAGTCTGAAGCCATTAATCTAAGATCACATTAAATCACCAATAACTCGAGAAAAAGTGAGCTAATTGAAGTTGAAATTGGTTAAAGAATCTATCTGTGTATCGAATTTGTTTTATATTTGAAAAACAATTAATTGCACCCTGTATCATGTTGACAAGAAACAGAAAATAACATTTTTTGGATCTCTCGCCAATCTGTCTGATGAAAAATTTTTTTGGTCCTATTTACTAACCGAATTCAAGTCCTACCTATCGGATGAAAACTGCAGTCTTAATCGTGTTAACAAGAATTTACATACATATGTATTAATATAATTACATCAATTAAAAAAATTAGATGATCCGCTGCTTCACGCTGACAAAAAAACAGTTATATAGGTAAATTTTCTATGCATCAAATCCCCATATTTCATTTAGCATTATCGGAGGAAAAAATGATCCATAAAAGTTATTTGGGGAAACAACCATTTTGCCTGCTATTTTAGTAATAAAAAATTTAGTCAAGCTTTTTTTGAGGTAGTCTTCATTGTAATTCATTTTCTTGACATAAAAAACCATTTTCCGCCAAAATGAGTTTAAGGAGTAATTTTACCTCAGCAAAAACTCTTCCTCCTATGAGGAGTCAACCGAGACAAAACATTTTTAAAATTTTTTGTCTAATCGAAGAAAAATAGTCTATAACTCAGCTATCAACCGATTTCGGTGAAATTTTCATAAATTACCTAAGTGTACGTTCAGAAAGTGACACAAGCCGCACCTATGCTGTGCTGTCGAAATAAACACCAGCTAGAGCAAGAGCTGAACAGGTATGGAAATTTTCGGAAATTTTCCTGATTTTTTTCAAATAAATTCTGCTACCATCCAGTTTGACCCATTTAAGAAATTGTTTCTTATTTGAAGTTGAAACTGCTACACTTATTCTTAAAAATCATTAAAACACTCCCTTTTAATAATTCCATCTATAGGACAGAAAAATCAAATAGTAATTAAGGTAAAATTAACTATATTTCAAAATATTATTAGTATTTGGCGCCATTTGCTCACTTGGGTTTGTACTCGTATATGTATTTTATCTTGAATTTTTGCTTCTACTTTGTAAGCTGGCTCGAGTTCAATGTAGATCAATAATTTATTGATCTTGACCAGATTTTTATCAGACCTTGGGTGTTAAAATAGGAGAAAAAAAATTTTCAATTCATACAAACTCAATTTGTACATTTTAAGGTACCTAGGTGTTGTTTTTTTGGCAAAGTGTTTCTTTTTTTTGATCAAGACTTATTCATATTTTAAAAATTATTAAGAAGTTATTCACTGATACAAATTCTTATAATAGAACAATGTCGAAATCGGAAAGTTTTATTCATGATTTCTTAAAAGTTAATACGCTGTAACAGTTCTCAATAGCCTACCATATTATATATCATCAGAAATTTGTTGCTTATTTTCACAACTAGACAAAGCTTTAAGCATTATTTGGGTGTTAGATGTTTAATATCTTATATTAATGGTCGATAGTCAACTTTATATTGTGAATTCTTGAAATTTCCTGTTTATGAGTGTTGTCCTATTCCGGATTTAAACTTTTTGGTGTTTTCTAATTTTATTGATTTTACAGTCACTGTTTCTCATATTAAATACATAAGTTTGTACCTATAAGTATTATTTTTTGAATCACCTTATGGATTTTTCGAAGTGGTTTAAGGTTAATCATCCAAAATAGTAGAAAAGGTTCCATTATCATCCATACTGCAATCGATGGTACTTAATTCAGATTGGTCATTTTATGTCACTTCATCCAAACAATCATTTTAGGTGTGTGCATTTTTTTTTAAATTGGTTTTTGTAGTTGAAGAAAATATATATTATTATATTGGTGAATGAAAAATGCAACTTTATGAACAAGATTGATGGTGAAAAAACATGGTTTTACTAATGAGACTGAACAACAGACAAAAAAATAACTTAACAGGTAAAAAAATTCACAAACAGGGAAAAGAATTATTTGTTTCCCTGTTTGAGGATGACTATTTTCACATTGTTCAAATAACAGTGATGAGTCAATGAGGAAATTCAAAAACTGGTATATATTGATAAAATGTTATCACTTTCTTCTTATTCACTTTTTCATTTTTTATAATTGGTACGACACATCGGTACCAAACACGTTTCTAGCATGGCTATTTTATAATTTATAAAACTAAAATAACTAGAATAATTCAAAATTAATGATTCAAAATATTTTTTCATTCACCTATATAGTAAAATACCTTACTATACAGAGTCAAAAAGTAAGCAATTGCCACTCGTATGTGATTACAGTACTCGCCTTTGACTTGTGCTGCAACTTTGCAACTTGTCTGCAATCACTTACTTTCCTCCCTTGTATAGTAATGTACTACTTTTTTATTTCCTCTTTACTTTCTTATATAAATAGCTTTTTTCCTTCTCATAGTTACTTTTTCTTCCCCCGTACAAATGTGGCTCCGTCATTTTGATTTTCATTCAATTGACATGGAAAAAAAATCCACTTTAATCTGCGATTACTCGAAAAACAATTCTCACAAAAGAAGCTTGGTTCGAAATTTGCGTTAATTTGACTAAGGCACTCAACATTTACTTCGAAAGAGTCTTTCACGTTAAGGGCTTATCGGCTTATACAAAATACCAACCTTTTGAAATTGGTAGTAGCAGCTCGGTCAAGTCTTAATGATTTATCCTCGTTTCACCTAATTCTTTTACATAAATTGAAAAACGGATTATTTTTCCCATTTTTCGTATCTTCAATTTTACCATTTTAAAAACTCATTGTGTCCGAATTATTAAAATATTTGTCGCGAACGCGAGCCAAATAGAAAAATATGTAATTGTTGTTTAAACGACTTTGTTTTCGAGATCAGTTCATGTAAGTTCGCTAATATTAGCGAGTACTGTCACCATTAATCGTGAATTTTTTTCTACTTGGCAAGTGACTACAAATTCGTAATAATTTATGCTGCATTAACAGTTTTTCAGTTCCGAGAGGAAGGCATTGTAGGAACGCATAAATTTGCTTTATTTCGTCAATTTTCTGACACTATTTGGACGCTCTGTTAGTTTCAAATTCCTAAGATAATGGTGACGCTCTGCACTGAAGCTGAGATGAAGATGCGACGACCTTAATTTTATCTGTGTGTAGTGGACTAACTACAATGAAATTTAAAATTGTCATTTTTTAAAGTAGAGCTTATTGAAGACTTTTTTTCTCTCTTAATCTCTAAACTAAGAATACTGTTGAATCACCAGCTAAATTCTTATATTAATGGAGTGGGAGGGAAAAGATAAGGAGAGGGCTTGCAACTAAGTTGAGCGTTTCTTTTAGGGAACAGGTTTTGTAAAAACTCGACGTTTTCCTGAGAGGTCTCGCTCTCTGACCTTTCTGTCTGCGCCTCACAGGGATGGTAGAGACCCTGCACCATCTTGATTAAAGCTGTTTACACACATTTTGAGTGAAATTTAATGGGTAGAATACGTTTTTCGGGAAGCTGGTGAACATCGTCCCTCTAAATTTGGTACCAGACATCTCGCCTAGTGATAGGTTCTACTTCCATGCTCTCTACCTCCCTGATTCTGGTTACTTCACGGCTCTCTGGCCAAATTCATCTCCAAGTATCCCTCACTTCACAGAGCCTCACCCCCTACTTTAGGCGAAGCGAAAGGTACCGAGTACAAGAAGTTGTTAAGTGACGAATTTTTGGGACAGTTTTTACGAGATTATCGATTATTTGGCCTCAAAACAAATTCTCTGCGAGAAGTTAGAAATGGAAAAATTGTAAAAAAAAAATCAAAAACGACAATTGTTTTCAATTCGGAATTTTCCTAATTCCCTTTTTAACCATATATAATTCGTAATACTTTTCATTAAATTTTGATTACAAAAAATTAGTTGTTTCATGGAAAAATGTAAGCAAAATTTCAAAATATCGGCCAAAAAAAGTTTTAAAAATTACTACCGCCTCCTCCATTCGAGATCTCGACTTCCTAGCAACTGAGCGTGCAATTGCCGACGCGCTGCATCTGACTCAGCAACTTCAGAAATATACCCACAATACGCGGGCGCTTTTATACGTCTACTGTATAACCTGAATTTTTTCCAAAAAATTTTTTGAGACCTTTTTTCTGAGGATTGACTTGACGGATTTTCATGATTTTTTTTTTAATTTATTGTTTGAAATGTCATGAAAAAAGAGACGAGAGGATGTTTTGAAATAATCTTTCTAAAGTAAGATAGACGATTTTTTAAAACGTGCAAAAAAAAGGTACATTTAGAAAAAAATATAAAAAATCAGACCCTCATAATTTGAATCCAAAAGCCCCGTGTTGAAGTCTAAGTAAGTTAACGTTGGACAAAAATACGTATAACCAAAATTTCAGCTTTGTGTATCTGATAGTTCTTGAGAAAAAGGTACCTACCTAAAAATGAAAAATGTTCCATTGAAAATAGCTGATTTCTCACTCCCCCGTCACTGCGGGAAAGAGAACCATCGAATTATTTCCTAAAATTGTGCTAATTAGAATTTGGAATAAGTTATCATTTCACAAAAAAATAATGACTTTTGTCACAAAAATTAAAAATTTATTCATAAAATATTTTGAAAACATGATACTTAATCAGTATATTTTATCGCATGCATCGTATTTGTGTGATATTGGTAATTTTTTGCAAAAAATATAAATATTTCATATATTTATCTATTAGAAGAATGTTGGTGATAGAGGTGATTTTTAAACAAAGAAAATCTACATTTTCCTGCGAAGTTTGCTGCGTAAGAGTTTTTTCATGTATTTCTTGACGAAAAACAAAACGGTGCAACTTATTTTCTATTATAACATATAGGTGTAAAAAGATATGGCTATTTAAATTTGAGCAAAATTTCCTTCCTTCATCCCAAATGTGGGTAAATCTTCAAAAACTAGGTGAAAATGAATAATATAAATGAGTAAATTAGGTTAAAAACGCGTTTTTAAAAGATAAGCTTTTATTTTAATTTTAGCATTTTGTAAAAGGAAATTTTCAGTTTTTTCTGCACCAAAAATCAATCTTGGTAGTTATGTTGTTTATCTTCCTGACATCCTGTATATCATTCAGCGCATATCCCAAATTCAGATAGCACGGTACGCCACTGCTGTTTGTCCATTTCGTTTCACTCACTCATGCATATTCATGTACTTATACATTTATTCAGGTCATATTCATTCATATTCATACTTATTTTCCAAATTGCTAACTACCATCGTTTTCTTGTCAGCACTCCATACTGTGCATTTTTTTCTCTCGGTACGACTTACTTTCCTTTGTCTTTCTGTATTAAATAACTGCCCCTCCTCTAATCATTCCTTCTGGACCATTCCATTTTGTCTAAATTATTCTCCTCCAAACTGTTTCAACTCTGTCCTTCTATTTTTTTCTGGAAAAGTTATTCAATTTTGATGACACACAATAATTATGATTCACCACTAACCATGGCTTCTTATAAACCAACTTTCTGGCGCATTTCATTCCTTCTATTATGATTGCTCGTATAGTAACTTATAAATTTTTATGTTAATATTATTTTTTGTGTAATATATTCGTGCAATATATGTTTCATCTGGCGTAGACTCGCCGTCATACTCGTGATTTATTCATCTGTTATGGAAATTACTTTGTGAAAAATTTCTCTGTTTGTCAGATATATTGATCGGGTCACGTTTCCGTTTAATGTCTACCGGTTGTTTCGTGCGAGACGTGCTATTTTATTTTAGCTTAACGGATCTATTAAATTAATCAAAAAACTCAGTACTACACTTGTATTCGGCTAGTGTTTCGTTAAATTTGACCTGATTATGTAAAATTAAATTCGAGGTGGTCGTTTGGATTTTCTTAAAATTGGCCTTTCAGGAACATGTCGATGGTCCGTTTGTCTGTGTGGCAGGTCCATTGGAGGTCGATCATGCAGTCTTCTCTTCGAGTTCTTGCATCAGGCCGTTTTACCCAGCATCCGGAGGTTAATTTTATGTTACAAACTGCGAAAGCTACTCGAAGACGAATGGAAAGGGCAAAGGTTTGAAATAATCATTAAAGATGAATGGAGAAGTGAATAAACATGTAAGAGAAAACAAACCCGGAGGTGACAAATGGGGTGGAATTTATGAAACCGGCTGAATGGCGCCGGACCGGGCGTAGGCTACAGCTAGAGGAGATGGTAACGTTGGGTCTCGCCCTCTTTACCCGCAACGTCAAATATAAAATTCGAAACTTCGAGATGGATAATAACTGGGCTTATCATTACGGTGGCGTACTCACCCCAATTAGCGAAGGCGGAGTTGTTGTGGTAGAAGTCTTTGTAGTTTTCGACGCCGCAGCATCTGTCATCGCGCTGCACCATATCCCACAGGCGAGTGAACTCGAGGTCGTTGTTGTATTGGGCCCGAAATCGCTGTTTGAGGACTGGCCGTATGTGGCTGGCGATGTACTCGAAATGGTGCAGCCAAAAAACGCCCAGCAGAAGGTCGCCGATGAGCAGGACGAGTAGCAGGCACCAGTAAACGTTCAGCAGCCGTTCGTTAAGGTTGCGCGCCCCCAGACAGCCCACCAGCTGCAGGAAGCCGCTCTGCACGATGAGCGCAAAGTAGGCATACAGCAGACTGGGATGGGTGAGGGTGAAGTCCGGTATGAGGGTGCGACGCGGATCGGCGACGACCACCTTGCAGGCGACAATGATGAAACCGATGACGCATACGAATAGGACGGTATTGCACGTGTAAATCCAAATACGATAGTAACGCATAGCCCTGGTCGGCGACGAGTACGTCATTCGAAATTTAAACCGATGGCTGGGCTTACACTGCTGCTGTTGCTGCTGTTGATACTGCGGTTGCTGCTGCTGATACTGCTGTTGATACTGCGGTTGCTGCTGCTGATACTGCTGTTGCTGTTGCGGAACCTTGGACGCGGAAGTGGCGGAGGTGGTCAATAGCTGCTCGTATTTCTGTGATAATTGTTGTTGTTGCTGCTGCTGCTCCTGCTGTTGCTGCTGCTGCTCCTGCAGCAATTGGAGATAGTGGTGGTGGTGGTGGTGGTAGTGGTGGTGATGTTGTTTCTGCTTCTGCAGCTGCAGTTGCTCTTCCTGTTGCTGTTGGGATGTATAATAGGCAGTTGACGATGCGAACGATGTCGTAGTGGCGGCGGCGGCAGTAGCAGCGGCTGCGGCGGCGGCTGCTGCGGCAGCGGCGGCGGCGATGGTAGCGGCGGCGGCGGCGGCGCTCGACGAAGTTGTGGCGACGGCGGCGGCGGCAGTGGCGGCGGTTGCTGCGGCGGTATTCCTTCTCAAGTGGCGCCGGATGAGCATCACCGTCATCATTGATCGCCTCCGTTCACACCCGAACCAGGTCGACCAGTGTGTGGTTTACGGTGGGGGTAGCGAAGCCGCCACTCTACCACACCTCTGAATGCGGTGCGGTCGGTCTTCCCTCGATCGCGATGATTTGGCCTCCCCAAGCCACAACGAGGCTCGCACCACCGTAATTTGCGGCCCAGCCCCTCCGCCCCCGAATCCAACAAATTGGTGGGCGCGCGAGGCTTCGTTAGCGGCCACTTGTTCGTCGCGTTCGTCTCATTCGTCGCAGACTCCAGATCCCGCACTCTGTAATCAAAGTAAATATGCCGAAATTTGTCATCAGCTTCGTTAAGGATATTCTTTTCTCCCTCTCCCTTTCCCTCCAGAAATAGCGTTAAAGCCGCCCACTCTCCAACCATGTAGGCGTTTTCTCCGACTCATTTTCTCGATGACTCGGTGTTTTTGCTCGGTCTGTTTGGCGGCTAATTTAAACAAATTCGATCATCATTTTGTTCCGGCATTAGACTAATAATAATCGGTGGTGAATTTAAGGTGGGTATTGAAAAACGTAAAGAAAAAGTAGTCGAAAAACGTAAAGATATTCAAGCTGACCGGCGTTCGCCGAAAAGTTTTCAACATCAACTTCCAACCAACGTGGGCGATTCGTGAACTTTTTTCTCGCCCGACCGTTCCGCCACATTTTATTAACTGCCCGGTGCCCACACACAACATTCCTTCGCTTTCCGTGGCCCTACCCCACCCTAAAAAAAAATGACTAACGCGGCGATGGCTGCTTAAATAGCGACTACGCAAGTACCAATCCTTCTGCGCTGATTGTTATGACACATTTCCAAATCCAAAATCCAAATTGAAGATTTCCTATTTTCTGAATGGTTTGTTTTGCGATAATTCCGAAAATTTACTTATTTTTCATCAACCAATTAACTTAACCATCATCAGTACCTACTCCTAAATTTTTGTTACATTTCGCCCACCGATCCAGAACACCTATTTGATTGAGCGTTATGGACCATCTCCTCTTCGGATGTTCAGCCTACTCGTGCGATTGCCTAAACCAGATTAAACAGAACCGATTTTAATAGTCAGTTTGGAACTAAACTTGGCACAATTGTTCCGTGTAATCATTTAAAAATATGACCTTAACTTCGTGACTATTGCCTGAGATCACTCATTCACTAGCACGTAATTGAGTTACAAATTAACTCATTAAAGTTAAAATTATTCATTACCCGCGGACTCCGTCTCTGTTTAGCAATATTCGTTTGAGACTTGTCATCCTCCCAAAAGTCCCTACTTCCCAGTAAGAGAGAAAGAGAGAGAAAGAGCCGCAGAGAGAGAGTTAGCTGATTTTTTTTTCCATTATATTTCTCTCCTTTTTGTTTTCCAGTCCACAAACAATGCAGAAATGCGAACTGCACTTTGGTGAAAATCAAAAACAAATTTTCCTCAAGATGGTTACAGACTCCCTCTAAAGCTAATAAGTGACCTTGGGACAACCCATTCGCCAAGAGTGTCCAACCCCTTCGCATAAAATGGCTCTCTTCCCCCTCTCTCACTTTCTTCCTCCATGTTAATGTCTTCCTTCTCTCTTTTTCCCTGCCTCTTATCCTTTCCCTAATGAAATACATTGATCATCAAATTTTAACCCCATCGTATACAAACTATAGCCATTATCGTGTTGCCAAGAATTTTCGTACATACATTATTCTTATATCAACTGAAAAATTATTTTATCTATAATATAGTAATTTAGTTTGACAAAATAGAAAAATTTATAATCGTATATTTTTTTATGCATAAAATTCTTTTCTTTTGTTTAGCGTTATCCATTTTTGAAAGGAAAAAAGAAAAATATGAAAAGGAGTTATGTGAGAAAAACCTTAAATGAAAAATTAATCACTTTTTCTAAGATGGACTTCGGTTTGTTTCATTTTCCAGACACCTCGAAGAACACTTTCCACCAAAATTTGCTGTACTATAGAAACTGTTGTCACATTTTTCAATTATTCTTTAATAGCTGTGTGAACCCAATTTTTAAAGTATGGAAGACAAAAGATTGGTGTACTGATGGTATATTTTTAACAAAAGCTTTAAGCTCTTTCATGTTGGGAGCTATGTTGCGGAATGGGCTCGAAAATTTTCGTTGCCCTTCAAGGTTCTTCTTAACTGTGATACGAGTTAACATTACTTGATTTAGGAAGAAAAAAAAATTATTTAATTTAATTTGGATGCCATCACTTGTTATACGGTGCACGTTTATCAAAAAAATGAAAATGAAATGGGGAAAAACAAGCCGCTCTTCAAGACCGAGTACCGGCTTGAGCATTAAATTCTCTTAAAAATTCTTTGTCTATAAAAGCGAGTTTTTCAAGTAGGCCTCGTAGCTCTACGTCGCCCATACTTAATGACGACTTTTAATTCAACCCTCAACTTCCAAATAGCGTCTAACGTTTTTGACAGCGTACCTCCATTAAACATGTGCGATTTTCGGCCTATGATCGCGACGTCGATGAAAATGCATGGTTCAGCTTATCTTCCTCCTATTCATTTTTAGTTTTACTTTTATCCCCGTGATCATGAACCGGAGTACGTTCATCCTCAAATAATTTTACCATAATAAGAGTTCACTTATCCTCTACTCTATACTTACCTGTATACGTGTTTTTCCGCTGCTTTTTTTGTCCCTATTATGTACTCGGTTCAGCGTCGAATTCTCTTCAAAATCCAAGCTTAATCTTTGTTTCTATCCGTTCATTTCTATCCATTCACTTCACGTACAAAAGCTTCCTTATTCTCTTTTCTTTTCCGCCTTACCATCCCTTCGTGGCATAACTCGGTACTATTATTTGTTCCTATCCTCGTATATAGACATATGTTACATTTCGGCCATTAATGTTCTTGTGATAAAAAGTTTTTTCTTTCCCAAAATTATTACCGTTTCAACTTTCAAAACATCGTTAGAAACACTCAAATTCCTTTCTTTTCTTTTTTTTTGTCAAAGTTTTTAAGTTTCAACTTTCTTTTTCGGTGTTACAAACGAGTTTATTATTTTCTTCATTCGTTTATTTTCTCGCTTTTTTCAACTCACGAACACAAGTGAAATAGCTATTAAAACTTTTTTTTTCAAATGGCTGTTTTCGTGTATTACACGAAATTGAGAATAATTTTAAGTTTGTGAAACTGTATTCTTCTTTTCTCATTACTTTGGTAGCACGTTTCTTATTTTTCGTTTCTTTCGGATTGTAATAATTCATCCTACGATAGTTTGAAGAGTTGATGGGGAATTTCAAATCAGTGGATATATTGTAATGCTTGTGCGGCCAGCTGTAGCCTACCTACTTTACGTGAGTGTAACATCACAGCATATTTTTTGGTTTGCTCGAAATGCAAACATATACATATCCAACTCTTTTTAGAGTAATAGGTACAACTTGGTAGAAAATTTTCGATTTATTCTGATCATTTTTATTCGTTCTATTTATGTTTTCCATCCAATTTATTAAAGGTTGATAGTTGTAGGTGGGTATATAAGTGTTGTAAGTTGAAACAGCTACGTTGTTCTTCTCCTCTAATCTGCTTATTCTGTTCCGTTCTGTTCTATCTTCAATAAAATACAATTTAATTATCCGCGATTTTTGCAATATTTCCAACATTTTAATTTTAAAAAAACTCTTCCACTTTCACTCCGCAGTTCCTCAGCCGCTATTTAAACTAGAAATCTGAGGTTGCTACTGTTAGAAAGAAGAGAAAATTTGCTTGAATTCACGACTAATTATAATTTTTGTATTGTTATCAGTTAATCAGACATAAACCATAAAAAAATCGCGAAATAATGGATAATTTGTGGTTCTTTTAATTGTTGATTATTTCAAAAACTAATGATGATAGGGAAAAATTTCCAGTGATAAACCCCCTATTTTTCAACCAAAAATTTATATCTGTCGTTAGTTTTCACTCAAAACGAAGTAATTAGGAAGTTAGTTACGATAGAAATTTCACATAAAACTGTGAAATTTGGAATGTTTTTTATATTTCCATAACTTTGGAACCACTGAGCAGATTAGGCTGAAATTTTCAGTACTTATTTATGTAGTCTTAAAAAAGTGTCAAGCCAACTTGGAGGTCTGTAGGTCTCCTGAGGACAAAGTTGTAGATTTTGATCCCCCTTTAATCCCCAAATAGTTTTAAGAATCCTTATCCCTTAAACATATTGTAGCTACTCGATGATATTAGTAGGTAATCTCCAAAATTCGTGCTTCTATTTCACCCCTATTTTGAGATGTGGGGCTCCTAAAAAATTATCAAATTGAAAAATTTATTTTTACTTTATAAAGCTGTAGTTTATATGGAAACTACAGTCAAATAAAGGTTTTACTCTTGAAATATAATGAGCCTGATCTCTTGAATAATTGGTAAAAATTATTCAGCCCTCTTCCTTACGTTTCCCCCAAAGAAGCTTCAACATCCGACCTATTTGAGTTTTTTCAAATTTTCTTTGTAACCAAAAATTTGAGACAGTGATGTAGTCAACAATGAGAGAAACTCTCTTTTTTGTAATAATTTGCATACTTCTGACTGAAAATGAGGCATATAGTGACATTTCTAGAAAAAGATACTGCACATAAGCACTTTTTCAAGAAAGTTAAAACATTTAAAATTACCATAATTGAGTAAGAAAAAATAACAGAATAATATTAGTTGTGTTTGATCACCTTATTATTTGTACAGATTCTGTACAGGGATAGTGAAATTTACAGAAAATCGTTGGGGCGAATGTAGCTTCTGTACAGTATTATGTTTTAGTCTCACTAGTGAAAAATACAGATCTCCCAATTTCCCTGTAATATTACTGTTAATCGAGAGGAAATGAAATTTTAATAATTAGTTGAACTTGTTGTTTTTTGATAGTCTGATTGCTCTTATCAGTTTCATTTTTAACTTGTTACTGAATTTGTTTTATTATTATTATCAAGGTATCAGATTTTGATTTATTTAATCATCAGTGATTTTGTCTTTTTTATTTTCTATTTTTCTTTGCTTCCTTTGAACGTATTAATAACTTGATGTGATGGCTGAAAGTTCGATGGAAATTCAACAATAAAAATTCACCTAAAATAATTGTAGTTTGTGAAAGTGATGATGATATTGAAACTTTTACATTTTTGATAAAAATCTACCCGAATTAATAAAAAAATAAATAATTTTATTATAAAATTGTGGGTATTGGCTTATACCCACCAGAAGGTCGCCAAGACCAATATTAATGGCGTCGGCGGTGTTGCGTGTTTTCTCTCAACTTACAGTGGTAAGAGGGTGCCAACCCTTTTATTGGAGAGAATCGTATACTGGCAATTTTGTATAATGTATGTGCGGGTATATACGGGTGTACCCGCGCACCGTGTCAGTGAGTGGCGAAGAACAAACCTTTCGCCACTCTACGCCGTCTGCCGAATGCCGCGTCGTTAGCCGCGGAGAACAAATCTACATTTGATATGTTCTGTAGTTCGTCCGTTTAGCCTATGTAACGGCGCTAGGGTAGCGGCTAAACAGAGTACAAATATACGTAGCTCTGTTTGGCCGCGCCTACGTATTATTTTAACGTCCGTAGACGATTAGTGGCCACTGGTAATGGACCGGGGCAAACGTCTATCGACGGAGGCCAAGCCTCAGATCCCTAAGGGGTGAATCCCCACAGCACTCCCCCCCTAATGAGTGCATACGAATGGTAAAAACCACAACATTGGGGGGATTTACTGCTGTCTATCCCTCTCCTTCTTCTCCCTGCTAAATTCCTCCCAGTCGCCTATGGCCCGGCCAATTGCAGAGCCGGCCTTACGATACTCCTCAAAAAGAGCTAAACGCCTAGCATGATATTGCTGCCGAGAGTTTCGTCCCCTACGTCTACGGGGATGACCATTTCCACGATTATGAATGTTACGAGATGGTGGTTGGTAGGGATGATACGTGTTTCGAGGGTGGTTCCGAAAGTAAGTGGGATGGTAATAGTTGTATGGCACTGGAGGGTAAGGAGGTGGAGGCATCTGCTCATTGATGGGTAATTGAGACGGGTAAGGTGCCATGTAAGGCAAATTGGCCAAAGGGGCTAAGTGTGCCAGAGCAGGAGGTGGCATGATGGGCAATTGAGCCCTAGGTATCGGTGAAGAATTAGGTACCGATTGATCTTCACGCCTACCAGGTGTACCAATATCCATGGCCGAAACCAATGGTCGTTGATTTGCTGGTGGGGGTGGCGGAAGAGGTGTATTTTGGGGTTTGAAATTCCCCATGTCACGTGATGTGGATGTGACAGGTGGTAATGGTGGAGTGCCAAGAAGTTCCTGCTCCACAGCATCCAAGTCTGCCTGATGTTCGACGATGCAACGCCTACGCATTTCCTCAGAAAGACGTTCGGCATTCACCTCATCTTCATCGAGCATGTCTTCCTCGGATTGAGCGGGTGGCAATGTCACCGTAGGCAAAATAGCCGTTTCATTGGTCTGATCGAGTAGACCTTTGTTCGGGGTTGATGCCATTTGGGAAAAGTCGCCGGAATTTCCAAGCGAAATAGGTTTCGAAAAACGAGAGAAGAATTAATGAGAGAAAACAGTGAACAGTTAAGTTCGAAATATTATTTGAAAAAAAGCATAGGAAAGAAGTCACGAAAAGACAAATTGTCGAGACGACGTTCTATTAGGCTAGTGAAATAAGTGCAAGATAAATTATGTGCACTGTGTCAATTTGATTTCCCTAGTCTGACAAAGATGCGCACAAGATAATGCGTCGAGTGTTTAGATATTGTACATTTAGCCTAGAATTGGTTCTACCTCAGTATCTGATGATAAGGGTGTGTTTCATTGCAATTGCACGTTTGCCTATTGTGTGAGAGTGTATTTTCGTTTTTCTTAATTGCATGGATGATTTCTACATGTAAAATTTTATTTATTTTATTTTTTTGATAATCCCAGAGTTTAGAAAGCATCGCGCGGTACGGGTTCGAATCCTGTGACCGGCGAAATTCTTATTTGAAAAAAATTTTTTTTTTTTTTGTAAAAATTTATTTTTTATTGGTGATTTATTTAATCGATCGCCACGTATAATTCGAGCAATCTGATGGTGGAAAAATTTTATTCAGTTGCCACGTATAATTCGAGCAACTGATTTTGGCAAACATGTTTAGGCTAAGAATTAATAGAGTTGCCACGTATGATTCGAGCAACTTATTTGGCCTAATTTGTTTAGACAATTTTTATTTTCTTGTGTGCTTTAATCGTTCAGACCTACGGGTTACTATTTGGTTTTTTAATTTCCTACTTCCCTTAGGCCTACCTCTTTTTCGAGTAATTATTGGCTTGTCAGGGTTGTATTCGTTATATTTAACGTCGTCATTGAATCTGACATTTTTTATGATTTTATTTTTATTTTTTATTGTGTTTTCCTGTGAGTTTTTTGTTTCGACTAATTCATTATCAACCTGTTGTGAATTTGTGAGGTCTTGTGATTTAGTCTGAGTTTTCTCAATTTTCTCATTTGTTTTTCTTATTTCCTTGGCATCGTTATTAAGTATGAAGGCAGGTTTAAGTCTATCAATGGAGACTGTTTTTTCCTGACCTCCAACAAGTATCACGAAGTTCTTTTCGTTACGTGACACTACTTTAAATGGGCCGACGTATGGTTTATTCAGTCCTATTTTCATCTTGTGTTCTCGGACAAAGACGTGTGAGGTCTGGGCCAGATGTCTCGAGACATAGATTTTAGACTGACCATGTGGAGCTGCCTGTTTAAGGAAGTTGTTTGCATCGGTGCGTATTTGCTGCACCATTGTTTCGGGGCTTATTTCATTTGAATTGGTGAAAAAGTCCCCTGGTAGGCGAAGCTCCTTGCCTAGCGCTAGTTGCGCTGCAGAATACCCTGAGTCAGTCTGGAGTGCTGAACGAAGGCCTAACAAGATGGTTGGTAATGCTTCAACCCAACTTGTATTATCAACTGCCATTATTGAACTTTTTAAAGCTCTATGCCACCTTTCTACTATGCCATTGGCTTGTGGGTGGTAGGCAGTGGTGTGGGAGTGTTTAACTCCTAACCTTTTGGCTAGCTCCTGAAAAATGGAGCTTTCGAATTGGCATCCTTGGTCGGTAACAATGACTTCTGGAACACCAAAACGAGCTAATCCAATTTTTGTACAGCTCATTGGCTATTGTTATGGCTGACATTTCTGTCAGTGGAATTGCTTCTGGCCATTTCGTTACACGATCAACCATTGTAAACAGGTATCTGTGCCCTTTAGATGGTGGTAATGGACCAACCAAATCTATATGTATTTGTTTGAATCGCTGCGTGGTCTTAAATCTTTTGAGTGGCGATTTTGTATGTCGTCCTACCTTGGACTCTTGACAGTTCAGACAACTGCGAGCCCATTTATGGCAGTCAGATTTCATCATCGGCCAAACAAAACAGGATGCTACTAGATTTGCAGTACCTTTGGGTCCTGTGTGCGATAGGTTATGCACACTATCAAACGCCATTTTTCTATATTTTTTCGGCAAGAATGGCCTACTCTTGCCTGTACTTACGTCACAAGTTATTAGGACGTTAGTATTGGGAATTTTTTTCTGCATCAGCTTTAGGCCTGTTTGCTCATTGGCTATTAGGTCTATCAGTTCCTCATCTACTAACTGATCATTGGCAATATCAGAGTAGGGAAGCTGAGCAGGAGACGAGACAGCTTCTATACGACTGAGAGCATCTGCAGAGGCATTTGACTCTCCGTCGATATGTTGGATGTCTGTGGTGAATTGTCCAACAAAATCCAACTGTCTAGTCCGCCTGGGTGAGGCTGGCTCGGTTTTTTGTGTAAAAGCATGTATGAGAGGACGGTGATCTGTATATACAGTAAACTGTCTCCCTTCAACATGGTGTCTGAAATGCTTTATAGCAGCAAAAATTCCGAGTAATTCCCTGTCATAGGTACTGTAATTTCGCTCTGTTGTAGAGAGCTTTCTAGAAAAAAACGCAAGCGGTTGATTTGACTTATCCTTGATTTGGTACAAGGTTGCACCTAATGCGAAGTCAGAGGCATCGGTAGCAATACACAATGGCAGACTGTCGTCTGGGTGAGCCAACATAGTTGCATTAGCCAGCAAGTTTTTGACATTTTCAAAGGCCTTTTCGGCGTCATTGTCCCAAACGATCGGGGTTTTATCTTTTTTCTTATTGGTCTTAATTAATGCGAACAGCTTGGCTTGTTCAGCTGCTGCATTTTTCATGCAACGTCTGTAGAAGTTCACCATTCCCAAGAATCTTCTGAGTTCAGATACGTTGGAAGGTTTCGGGAACTCCAATATTGGCTTAATCCTGGTCTTCTGTGGAGATATGCCATTGGTGGAGATAGTATAGCCGAGGAAATCAATCTCAGGTTCAGCGTATTCGCATTTAGCTGGATTTACAGTTAGACCGGCAGCGTTAAGGCGCTGGATTACGATTCTAACATTTTTTTCGTGCTGTTTCTCATCACCGGCAGAGCATATGCAGATATCGTCAATATAAGCATACGCGAAGGGCAAGTCTCCTAACAATCCATTGATAAATCGTTGGAATGTTTGTGCCGCGTTGCGGAGTCCAAAAGGCATTCTTATGTATTCAAACAGCCCAAAGGGTGTGATTAGTGCGGTTTTTGATATATCTTTTTCAGCTACAGGTATGTGATGGAACGCCCAGTTTATCTCAATTTTTGAGAAAAGCGTTTTGCCTTTCATATTGGCATTAAAATCCATGATGTTAGGAACTGGATATCTATCAGGGATGGTTTTTGCGTTCAAGGCTCTATAATCACCAACTATTCGCCATTCCCCATTTGCTTTCTTGGTCATGTGAATTGGGGAGCTCCATGAGCTCTTCGAAGGTCTGCATATACCCTCACTGACCATTCTAGCATATTCGATTTTGCCTTCGGCCAACCTATCAGGGGGCAGTCGTCTTGCTCTTGCATGACAGGGCTGTCCCTTTGTTTCAATATGATGTTTAGTATCATGTACATAGGTTGGTATCTTTGTAAAAGATGGTTGTGTGATTCCAGAAAAATCTGATAAAATTTTCACAAATTTTTCATTAATTTTGCTGCAGCTGTTTAGAGCATCTGAAAGTTTGTACATCAGAGCTTTGCCTTCCACATAAAGTCCTGTTGTGCCATCAATTAATCTAGCAGACTTCAGATCAATTAAAAGATTATAATGAGCCAAAAAATCAGCTCCAAGAATAGCATTTGGAATATCTGCAACGGTGAAGGACCACGTCATGTCTCTTCTGAAACCGATGTTTACTTCGCTTGTCTCTAAACCATATGCTGGAACACTTTGGTGGTTCACAGAATGGAGGTGGTATTTCGGAGTACGAACCTTATGTATTTTAGTTGCTGGCAATAGACTTAGGTCTGCGCCTGAGTCTATAAGGAACCATCTCCTATGTTTCCTGTCCTTGATGAACAGGCGGCGCGAGAATTTTTCTGAGGGGGCATTCGCCGCTGATATGGCCCCTCTTTCTAGTTTGACGAATTATTTTGTTTTGAACTGCCTTTAGTTGCCCATTCACTACAAGTTCGATGGCAACGATCGGCATTTTTGCCATATTTATTATGATAGAAGCATTTGCCACTATCCCAGTCCTTTTTTCGGGAAGGAGATTTGGACCTGGATTAGTTAGGGGGTGTACGTTCTGCACTTCTCCCCTGTTTTTCATTGTTATTAGATTTTGGGCCTCTAGATCTGGATGATCTTGAAAAATTTTTGCTAAGAGATTTTGATCGATCGTAGTAATGATATTGGCGGTTTTTGTTTTTATTATTATTATTGTTATTTTTTCTATTATTATTTTCTACCTGAACTTTAAGTTCAGCAATTTGAGCTGTCAAACGCTCTATCTCATTCCCTCCGCTTGATATTGCACAGATGGTAGATTTTTTATTGAATTCGAGTGCATTATCAGCGGCTTTAGCTAATCGCATCAACTCATCTTCATCATTTACCCGGTTTAGCCCAACTGCAGCTAAGGTTTGGGCAACACTAGAAGGTAATTGTTTGCAGAATTGGTTTGCTAGAACCATTGGTGAAACTTCGTTGTTATTAAGTTTCAATAACGTGGCCATGAATATCGAGGGTTTATCATCCCCTATTTGGATTCCGCCCATGAGTTGATCGATTTCTTCATTTTTTGTTTACCAAAAGCAAGTCTAACCTTTCTACAAAACCAGTCGAATTTGTCCTCAACATCATTTGGACAATCCATGATGTTAGGTATTATGCGCAAAATTTGGGGAGGCATTCCTCCGCAAATGTGATTGTATCTTTTATCATTGGGTATTTCTTCAGTTTTGAAGCGTCCAATGACGAGAGACAACCAAACCTCTATTTCATTAGGTAAGAATTCCGGTATGTCTACTCTACGTTTTTTATTAATATTTTGAGTTTGCATGAATTGCATAAATTGTTGGAAAAGATCAAAATTTTGTGGTTGCGCATTTTGGTTTTGATAATTTTGAAATTGGGCTGCAGCTAGTCGCTCATTTTCTAACCTAATGGCTTCGGCTCTAGCAGTTTGTGCTGCTGCAGCTGGTTGTCTAGCATTATCAGCATTAATTTCTTCAAAGGTTGGATTTGGCATATTTGAACGGTTACAAAAAATTTCAGATTGCTGTGTATTTAGAATTCTGATATTTTCTAGAGATTTGAATTTTCTTATTGAACCTAAGTTGGATGGATTTGAACTTGAGGAAATCTTTTTACCACTTCTCAGAACAACAGAATTAAGATCCAAATTGGAAATTTGAGTTCCCAACTTTTGGCGCTCGTTGCTACGAGTCTTTTTATTTTTGTTTTCAACTTCAATATTTACAAAGTCAAAAACAGTTGCTGCTTTGTTGGAATTTGCCGCAGAACTAGGTGGCGATGGAAAGAGATGACGAGGCTCTTTCGCAGTATCCAGGATCCAAATTCAATTTACCCCTCCAAAAAATGGGGGTTAAATATATTTAAAAACAAGGGGGTGAATGTCCCACACTTGAATTTAGGATCTGGATTTAGTACTCTTCAGTACGGTTGCCAACTGAGTTGGAGCGAAAAGTGATCGCCAGCAGCGCTAAAGGCGCCCTAGTTTTGCCCACGTCTGAAAGCGAAAGTAGTGAAATTCGCCCAGAAGCGCTATAATGACTAGCGCCCAAAAAAAAACCAACAAGCTGACAGCAAAAAAATATCACGTCGAGGTCACCACTGTGGGTATTGGCTTATACCCACCAGAAGGTCGCCAAGACCAATATTAATGGCGTCGGCGGTGTTGCGTGTTCTCTCTCAACTTACAGTGGTAAGAGGGTGCCAACCCTTTTATTGGAGAGAATCGTATACTGGCAATTTTGTATAATGTATGTGCGGGTATATACGGGTGTACCCGCGCACCGTGTCAGTGAGTGGCAAAGAACAAACCTTTCGCCACTCTACGCCGTCTGCCGAACGCCGCGTCGTTAGCCGCGGCGTCGTAATATACATCGGCTAAACGGAGAACGAATCTACATTTGATATGTTCTGTAGTTCGTCCATTTAGCCTATGTAACGGCGCTAGGGTAGCGGCTAAACAGAGTACAAATATACGTAGCTCTGTTTGGCCGCGCCTTCGTATTATTTTAACGTCCATAGACGATTAGTGGCCACCGGTAATGGACCGGGGCGAACGTCTATCGACGGAGGCCGAGCCTCAGATCCCTAAGGGGTGAATCCCCACAAAAATTATAGATTCTTGTTCTACCATTATATTTACAGTGAGCTTGTAACTGTGAAAAATACACAATCGAGAATCTGTAACTTGTAAAAAAACAGATTCGCTCAAACACATCTATTTTATATTAACTTCTCTCATCTAGGTTTGGAATGCATAAGTACATATATTTTTTTATTAATGGAGGAAAGTAGAACTCTGTAAATATTATTCCGGAGTCAAAGCCAACTGCATTTATCAAGTAGTGAAGTGAAAATCTCAACGTCACAAAAACCAGTTTTCCAGGACTCTTGTTTTTTAGTTTTTCTTGGAAACTACTGAAGTAATAGGGACCAAACTTCTAGCAGAATTACACTAACATGTGGAAAATCTATCGTAAAAATTTCAGCACAATTTCTTTTGTTATTTTTCAGAATCCCGGAAAAATGACTTCCAGGAATTTTTTTTTCAGTACTCTCAGAAACCAATTAACGGATGGCCTGCTCTAATATGAGAACTATCTCTCCCGAAAATTTCAGCCCCATTCATCTTGCAGTTTTCTTAAAACTGTGAACTCAAAATTGTAGATAATACATATACATTTATAAATGAATAAAAAATTAGGTCAGAATGGAAAAATGGCACCAGTCATTTGCTTTTCTCATGAAACGGATAATTTTCATCATCCCCATCTCTAACCTTTTTGTGAGGTCCTTTTGTAAGAAAACTGGATAAAAAGTACTCTACATGTTTTTGTCAGGTACTTAGTTTTTGTTGAAATTACCAATTTTTCTGTTATACATATTTAACACAATGAACAAATACCTACATTGTAATAATGCATCTATACTAATTTTAGTTTATTAGTTCAGTTCATCAATAATTTTATTCCTAGTGTATAGACAGACAAGTTAGGTAAAATTTTTGCCATTGTCCGCATTTCAGTACCATCTCGCCAACTAATTTTTTATCAGATTCAGTAGTTGGTATTCATAGTCTATGTTAGTTGGAGAGATGGTAAGAGGCAGAATTTCACTTCACATGTCTGTCTATACACTGTGAATAAAATTATTGATGAACTGAACTCATATGCTGAAATTAGTTTAGATGTATTCGAACACTGTGTGTGTTTACTGTGTTAAATAGGTATAGGTATCCATTAACAGAAAAATAGGTATTTTAAATAATAATTTAAGCACATGACATAAAAAGTGTAAAATGTTTTTACTCAATTTGCTTGAAACTCTATAGGTATTAAAATTGACCGCACAAAAGAATTAGGAGTGGGGATGATGAAAATTATCCGTTTCATGAGAAAATAAAACAATTAGTACGATTTTCCCATTTTGAACTAATTTTTTTTTGTGTAAATATATGCATGTGTTCATTCATAATTAATTTTATTAGATTAATATAATCAAACTAAAAAATTAATAAAAAAAATTTCATGAAAATCATCCGATACACGCGAGAAAAACTGAAAATATGCAGATTTATTGTTATAAAACACATAACCTGTATCATGGAACAAATTAGCGCGTCCATTCTATGACTTCACACATGCTGGTCAAAAAATTTCACTACTTTTTCCAAAGTTCAAATTTAACATTAATTTACTCCGAATTTAATCAACCGATTTCGATGTGGTTTCCGCAACATTTTTTTTTCCAACAAGTCTTAATGTATATATCTATTGAAAATCACTTCCGGTATTCTATTCCTCCACTATCGAAAAAATTTAAATTTCTGATGACTAATTTTACCCAGGAACTTTGGTAAAATTCATGTCAGTGAAAGTCATCGAGTCTTTCTACCATCTTTTTCCCTTTTGTTGAGGAATTTTTCTAAAAACCTGATTTATGTAAAAAATTACGGGTGTAGAATAGGTGAAGGATTGTTGTTTATGTTTATATACATCACTGTACCTATAAAATAGTCCTATCCATGCGCCAATGTAAATGGCGCCTAATCCGCTGCACTAGATTATCATTTATAAAAAAAAAAAAAAAAAATGGTTCTGAAAAAACTCTTTACCACGTCTATAGTGGAGGAATGAAAATGTTTTTTGACTGTTCTGAATCGATTTGGAAATCTCTCACTTTTTTAACCAAAATCGATTCAGAAGACTATTAAATTAAAATATAAATAAATTTTAGTATTCACTTCGTTTTGGTGTATGAGTTGCGAAAAACAATTATTTAATTTTTGTTTTCAGTAAACTTATTTTTTCAAAGTTAACTTATCATTATTTTCAATCACTTGAACAATTTTTTTGATGCAGTGTTTTTTTTCTATTTTTGACCTATTGTTTAATCATAAAATTTTAATTATGAATAATTGATATGTCAACTTATAACAGGATATTGTGCGTCAACTCACAAGAAGTTATCTCAAATATTTTGTATCGATTTATTTTCTCTACAATTGATTCTTTTAGAAAACTAAAAACATTACCAATTAAATTTGTAAGAAGTCAGTTTTATAATGATGATAATTGTATGGATAACGACTCATATGTATTTCAGTCCAACAAACACCTTGGAAAAAACAATTTTAGCTTAATTCTCATGAATTCTGAATGAGCTCATTATTTTGCAACTTTATATTCGCTATATTCTAAGAATTTTCTGTATTATAATAATTCAGTTCTAGGATTTGAGGTTGGTTTCAGCAACAAAATTGATCAAATGATTATCTTCAATTTCGTCCTTCAATCGTCCTCCGCTATCTTCTTAATAGCACACGAGGGTAAAAAACTCTTATATTTGTCAATATTTTATGCAAATTGTCACAAAAAAATTGTTCGTAAATTTACGAGTTTAATCTGATTTATTGTTTAGTATAATATACAGTAATATGAATTCCAAAAAACGTCAATAAAGCTTATATATTTTTTGTCACCTCACTTCTTTATTTGAGAATATTTTCATTTCCTTAATACTCATATCTACCATAATGTCATTTATAATTTTAAATTTCTTCTCAAAAACTTGTTTTTCTCTCCATTTTTGTTTTATGGTTGTCGTAAATGTTTGTTAAAAGATGCGTTTGTAATTAAAAGTTCTATACATTTTTTGGGTGTGTAATGTCTCTTTTGCATAATTCGAGAAATTTATAGAAAATCTGAGTAGCCTGTAACAGAATTTGATTTTTAGACTTTTTTGATTTAAACTTTTTGAGGCACCTTGCGGACGGACTTTGCTACTCTGTGCTTCTGCCAAAATCTTCGTAATTAGTTTTAGAAAACTCGCGAAATAGAACCTCTGTCGACCGGCTCGGTCGCTGTGTTTGCTTAAACAAAACTTTGTCTTTTCGAGTGTCAAATTATTTTTTCGCTCCTGTAAACCAAACCCGCCTGTACTTATTTCCAAATTCGGCTGTCCCACCAGCGCAACTCGTCCGCTTCATTCATTTTGGGTCCTTTTGTTTGTTTATCTAACGTCAGACCTCGCATCAACCTACTAAGCACTCCCTGTCTATGGACTTTCTCCCCCTGCGCCCACATATCAACTGACATGTCCATTGATCAGCTCATTTGTAAGTTTGGCCTTCTTGTTGTACTTGGCGAAGTGTAAACAAGGCCATATTACGCTATCGAGCGTAAATTTCGTCGCTTGACTGCGTTCCGATTTTAGTTCCTTACCTACTTTTTTTTTTTTTTTTTTTTTTGTGTGTCATTTCGATGTTTATTTTCCCATAAATTACTTGCTGCCTATCCCTATGGTGGTTGTTACTGATACGTGATCGTGTCAATATTGGATTTTTTTTTTTTTTTCGTACTTTTACTCTAATTGGGTTAGATTTTATGCATTATCTGGCCATCATCAAGAGACGAATGAAGTTTTTTGTGATCGAATGGAAGTAATGTGGAGTATCAGATCGGGGCAGTAATCAGAAAGAGACCAGAGACGAACAAAGCAGCGTAATCAACGTTTTATTTAGGAAAACTTGATGTTGGAAACGATTGAAAAATTAATTTTAAAACTAAAATAGCCGAAGGCTTAGCCAAGTTTTGCACGGAAAAAAAATACAACAATAATAACACGTGTTACAGAAAAGTTGAAAGTTTATATTTTCCCAGTCCTATACGATTAGATACTTTTTTTTAGAATTTTTTTCTATTTTATTTGCCTGATTTGTGAGTTCTCTATCGCCGTAACGGTTTCAAATTTTTTTCTTCTTATTTTCATGTTGGAATAATTTTCCCATTTTCGACTTTTTTTTCGATAAAATCGAAGAAAAAAAAACATTTTTTTAACGAAACTTATATTTTATATCTTCTTGAGGATACCACCACATGGTTAAGAAATATCTCCACAAATAAATTATTTTCTTTCTTTATGATCTGTTTTGGAGGTCTCTCCTATCAGTTAGTTTTTATATTATCTTCTTTCTTTCTTTCAATTATTGTTTTTATTCATTAATGATTGCGTATTTTCTTAGAGGAGGTAATGTGTTTGGTATGTCGGATACTCAGATCTAATAAATTTTATCTCGCGCATAACATTTTTCAGTTGGATGGATTTTCATAGAAATTACACGGAAATTTTCGTCACAATCTGGAGTAAGACGTAAGACTGTGAATTTTCAAAATGGTTGATTGGACCAGATTTAGTGTAAAGAATTTGATTTAAATTTTCTGTCGAGAAAAGCCGGTGAATTTAGCACTTTCCCCCGAATCCTCTACTTTCTTTTGTTTATATTTAGAAGGTAGGTATCTAATTCTAAATTTGTGGTTGATAAAATGACGACTCTCCGTATAATACGGTATCGCTCAGCATTTGATGAACGAAAATTATTTACAGTAGGCTATTGTTATTAATTTGACTACCTATTAAAAAGTGTTTATTATAAGCCTAGTTTGTTAATTCTCAATGACTGGTCCAGGAAATATACAAAATATTTTTATTTTATGACTTTGTTGGAATAGTTCTTTAAGCCGATGGTGAATAAGTAACAAAAAATGAATATTTAATGATACGATTTTATTAAGGGTAAAACGTATGAATCGTAGCGCACTAATATACAGACACACCCTCACAGTACGACGATTGCAGCGTTAAATGAAACAAACGTCGTGGTCTTCCTCAGAACGACACTTTTGTTTTCAATGCAGTTATCCTGAAAGGTCTAAATTCACATTCACTGAAGGAAGCATAGTGAGCGAACAACTTATTTTAGTGATTTAAATTAAGTGTATAAAAACATAATTAACGTTATTACGTTACCTAGCTCTTATACCCTACCTTATAGTGAATTACAAATATTTTTTATGTGTAAACATGTTTTTTTTCAGTAGTGGCGATTCCAGACTTTGAGCATCAGACCTTTAGGGCCTTAATTTTGGTTGAAAGTCTCATTGATGTGTCTGTGTGGTCGTGTGCGTGTTCATGCTGCGCGTTTTGTATCAACATCCCATGATTTGTTTTCGGTTCCGCAATTTTTTTGGCGGGTTTACCGACCTGCCTAAAATTTTTCCCAATTTTTTTCCTCCTCAAAAAGATAACTTACATTTTTTAACACACGCGACCAAAAAATCAGTTCGAAAAGATAGTTAGATACTTCTCATCAAACTTAATTTTATGGTTGAAAAAACGTACGTAGGTTGGTTATTACTAAATTTGTACATTGTGAGTGGGCATTCATCTTCTCGAACCACGAAAAAAAGAAAGGGAAATTTGAGGGAAAAAAATCTAACCATCGCAAGCTTTTCCTCAGTGATTCTCGCTGGAGAAAAATATTACTTGCATCTTTTTTTCCGCTTTATAAACGCAAAAACTAAACCCCTTATTATATTTTACGTTTCATGTTTTTTACGTGTTTCTGCGTTCGAACTCCATTGTGCACCATTTTGATCATATTTTCAGCTGGTTCGTGGCCCAATTAGCCGGTGTGGGTTCTAGAATGTTTACATTATTTCCCATTTATCGATATTATCAAATTTGTTCGTACAGCGATGAGGTAATTTTGAAGTTGTCTTTAAATAAAAAATTCTTAGTTTTAAAGTAATATCGCCGCTAACGCTAAAAACGGAAAATCATTGAAAAAATTTTTTCATCAAAATATCTAAACTACGTTAAAAAACAAAAAACAAATAAAAGTTCTGTAAAAAGATAAAAATAATTATTCTGAAATTTCTCCAGTAAAATCTAATGGAATTAAAATGAAAAGAAAAAGCTTTATGGTAAATTAATAATTTTTTTCTTTAATTGAATCGACTTAAAAAAAAAAACAACAATAAAAAATGCGCTAAAAAGAGAATAATAATACTTTTAGAATTTCTCCAGTAGGATATAGGTCTAGGGATTGGAATTATTGAAGTAAATTTTTGTCATACAGTTTGACGGAATTGACGAATGAAGCCTACATTGTAAGGAAAAGAGCGACGATTTTAATAAATCTTGACCGTAGACCTACCTTAAATCTTGCAGAAGAAATTAAAACCAATTTTTTTTTCTCATTTTCGCGCATTTTTTGTTGTTTTTGTTTAGGTCGGTTCTATTTTTTTTATTTAAATTATTAATTTACCGTAATGATTTTTCGTTTTATTTTAATTCCAGTAGATTTTACTGGAGAAATTTTAAAAGAATTATTTTTCTCTTTTTACAGAATTTTTGATTCAATTAAATTTGTACTTTACTAAAAAAATATATATATATATGTATATATATAAAAAAAAAGGTGACAACTTTTCCAAAACTTATTGATAAACAAAAATTTTGTCCCCCAATGTGATAAAAGATGGATCACGATCACCCAACCGAAACTGTTATAATCGAGTGAGTTCGCAGAGATGATTGAAAAAAAAAATTAGGCTGATCTAATCAATCTTTTGAGATCCATTTTTGGTTGAAACCTCTACTCGTAACTTCAGGGACTAAGTTTTGAAACAAATATGTGATATTCTTGAAAATTTTACATGAAATAAAAATTTTACATGAAATAATAATTTATTTCCTGATTCCGGATCAGTTATTTGAAATACGAGTAATAATGTTTGATGAAAAAAGTATGTTCGTCATCACATTCCAAGTCAAGGAAATCACTACCGTTGTTTCACATTAAGTTGATGAATTTTTCCAGAATTGTTGGGAAAACACGAATCCGTCATTTTTCCAAATATTAAGTTCGGTACATTTATTAGTTTGATTTTGTTCTTCTTTTAAGTTTGCCCTTATAGATTTAATTTTATTGATAGGAGATGAAAAAATATAATTTCTGTCTATGTTGCAATTCCGGAATATTTTTACTAAATTTTTTTTTTTTTTTTGTGAAGCGAAAATATTTGTTGTAGTAGTTTTTAATATACCTAAGTTGTACCGAAAGTTCTAAGTTTTCATTAAGTTTTGATAAAAGTGAAGTTTCAAGTTTAAACATATGGTCTTTAAAATGTAGCATTATTGAAGGGACAAAACTCGGAAAATTCTCCTACAGAACAATAAATTAAAATAATTTGTTTGATTAGGACATGCGACTCGAGCATGATGGTAACTTTAGAAGAGAACTTTTCTTCAGAATTTTCTCAATCGAGTTGCGTGCTAGAAAATGTGGCAGTTTTGAGAATGAAGTCTAAAGTTTTTTTCGAGGTTATACCTAACCAGTAGAGACTCACTTTAAACAGAACTAGTGAAGAAGCTAGAACGTAGAGTGTAGCTTGAATTGAATTTTTTGTTTTTGTTGCGATATGCTTGAATGTACGTTTATCTTTAGATGTATGTGTTTTCATAATTAGGTAATTTATCATTAAAGCCTACTTTTTAAATTTTATTGTGGAGATTGAGCAACTTGATGATTCAAAAAATTTAAAATTTCAATTTTAATTGTTATTCATTTCACTAGAATACTCAGTTTATTGGAATCTACTGTAGGCTGAATAAAAGTTTTTCAAAAAATAATATTCTGAAAAACCATTACAAAAACATAATCGACACACCAGTAAATATTCACAAATAAATGATAACTCTAATTTTAACTAATTCCAGAATGCCCTATCTTCTGGAATGTAATTAAAAAGAAGCGCTCCTTGGCATGGAGCCCATTGCGCCTTAAATACAAAATTTCTGCTAAATGCAATGCACAAAAGACGCTTGTAAGTAAATAAGAAAAGAGATAAATTACCTCAAGCAACGTAGGGGACTTGATTTTCTCCAACAATTTTTTGTTTTATATGTTTTTCGAATATTAATCAATAGTAACCAAACTCCTCTAATATTTGCTTCTATAAAAAGAAAGTCCATCCAAATTTCCATTGTAAGTTTAACATAAATTATAGTTTTTTTTTAAGTGAAACTTCCTTGCGCTGAGTAGTAAACTAAAGAGGGTCATCCAAAGAAGCACGTGAAATAAAAAAATGTTGTCACTGATCCTCCTTATGAAAGCTAGGCCCATTCAACTCTATTTGATTCATTTCTCTTTTTGCCTTCTTTATACATTTTGATTCATTGCTTTCTTATCAGTGGAATGAAGGTTGCGTGATTTAATTTTAACGTTGAAGTTTACACCAATTGATGAAAACAATTTTTAAAATTTATATGACTTTTTCGGCATTTTAACGTTTATGCAAAACAAAAAATGAAAAATCATGCTACCAATAAAACATTCATTCTTCAAAATACAAATTTCAGCGTAACAAGTTTCACTTCCACCTTGTGTCCCAGTATACACTCTTTTTTTATTATTGAAAACCAACTAAAAATTTTGTTATCAAGTGAAAAACTATCTGGGTTCCAATTAAACTTCCATCATAAGTCAAGTTGGCTGATTTTCTTTTTTCTAATCTGCTAATACCTTTGGTGTAAAATGAAAAATTGTCAGACAAAATTCCATCATCCTTTAAAAAAGTGGTTTTCATATGTAATGATCAGTTCAAGAGGAAGAAGGCCAATTTGAAACAGATGGTCAGATTTGTGAGGTTTTGTCTAATGCTGGAATACAAGACGCCTCAATTAACGAGATATTCATTGCCTGGTAATTTTGAACGTACAGTCCGATATACATTTGAAAGCAGAATTCTGGATGAATTTTCCAAAAAGCCGCAAAAATTCTTGTAATATGCTTTATCTAAGTACTCAGTCTCGAGGGTACTGTGAGTAATTCGATGTTTATTAAATCTAATTTTGTCAAATAAAAATCAAAAAAAAAAAAACAAAGTATTGTGCATGATTTTGGAGGGGTTGAGTTGAAAACAGAAAGAAGGGTTGAGGGTAAGGATGAATAAGCGGGATTTCCAGTAAAAGGATTTTTATTTTTTTCAAATTACGAAATTCCTTTGCACTCCCTTGACGAAATCATGGATCTGCCACTGACAACCAATCATTTGTGAACATTTAAAATGTGTGAAATAACGAGAGGATCTATGCACGATGCAAGAGAATTTTCCTATTTTAATTTAAAGAGACGGTTATAAGTACTCACGACGAGGTAGATTCTGTATGGATTTATTTTACGTTCGATTTTCGCCCCAAAGTGAGTAAAAAGGTACTGTGCTCTGCTTCTGTTCTTGTGCGCCAATTTTTGGGTGAAGAAATTTCTGTTCTCTGCAGTCAGATGTGGAAAAATAGAATTAGGTGTATGCGTGGTGAGATTTTTTGAAGTGACGAGTTCGAATTTCTTGGCACTTATAATGCCTTTAAATCGGGCCATTTAAAAATCTGTCAATCTGTTTTTCACCGCAAATAAAGATGTTCATGTTTTCAAGTATACGTTTAAATTTCATATTGGTTTTTATTCGGATCACTTTTAGAATAATGTACATCTTTTTTATACACTTTTACTCTGGTCACTCAATTTGTGAAAGTACAGCAGATGACCAACTTCAGCGCTGCTTTCACGTGTTGCGACCTACGCACACATACACTTATATCCGTTTTTATCAGTTGTTTTTTCAATTTTTATTTATTTCTGTCTCGGAAAAAGAAGTGAGAAATTTTATTTTCTCTTTTGCCGTTATTTTCTCCTTCAAATTATAAAAGCGTATTTTTTGAAAACTCGTTTTTAACGTAAATTTTAATAATTTCGGTGCTACGCAGTCAGTACACCGATTTTAGTTGAGGAATGTCAGATCAAAAACATGAACTATCAGAGAAGGATTATTCTTTATTCTAATTTTGGTGGACTAGAAAGTATTCTTTGATGTATCAAGAAAATTGAACAATGAGAAAGTATACTTCGAAAAAAGCTGTGCCAGGTTTTTATCAAATAAATTTTTCATAAATTTTTTTTTTTTTTTCTACAAAAGCGGATAGTGGAAAACAAAAGAGGTGGATTTTCTTCATAAAAAATGCATACGATATATATTATTTTTGTCAAATGAAAATTGTAGACGCTGTACTTATTTATTTACCAGTTCGTATTTATAAGTATTTACTTAGGTAGGTACGTAAATTATTGCTAAGATGATAATGCTGTAATTTTCATCCGATAAAGCAGAAATTTGGTACGTATAGATACCTAAACTCTTCATTGAGGATGAACACTGTAAAATTTGATGTCTATTGGACGTATGTACTGTAGTCCGCGTATGAAGACTGATTTTGTGCAATTTTTTGGTGACACAATATAGCCTTAAATTTTATTTCAATAGAGGTGAAATTTGGTTCATAGAAAGGTTTCACAATGATGATAAATTCTGTCAGTTTTGGCTTCAATTGGTTACTGAATTCAGTTACTGGTAATTTCGTGTAATTCAATGTGATTATTTTTGTTAATGATTATAGTCTTCCTAGTCCATCCTCTCTCAGTCATACTAATCGTGTTATTCGAACAAAAGTTAGCAAACTTGTTATTCGTTATCATTCAAAAGCGTGGTTTGAATTTCATTACTATTGCTCGAAGTAAAAATGTAATAGGGTGCCCAGAGCCATTAAATAAAAATCACCCTAAATTACTGTAAATCTCGAATAACTTAAAAACAAATGAACCAATCAAAGCCAGTATTTACAAAATTTATTTGCTTAATAGAATCTGCTCGTGGAATTTTACGTTTTATTAAAAGGAAAATTTGTTAACAATAAACTACCATAAAATGGCATCAAATTGGATCTCGCGCCAATACCATCTTTACTTTTAACTTGAGGTTCATTTGTGCACCAAATTCTTGCTTTATCAGATGAAAACTACAACCGTGATCGTGTTAACAAGAATTTTGCCAACTTACATATACAGTCATATTGATATTTCCATGAATTGAAAATTTTTAGCATCTACATGCAGTTTAGGCCTGACAAAAAAATTCATAATGTGTATAGTTTGTCACGAATAAAATCTTTCCCTTTGCTCTCCCGTTTAGTATTTGTTTATGGGAAGAAAATTCAAGAAAAAGTAATTTTGGGAAACCTTAATTTTGCACCGATTTGAGTAATAAAAAATTTGGCTTAACTTTCTTGAAGAACCTAGACTTTCTTGTTTCATTTTCTTGGCACATCAAAGAACACTTTCACCAAAATTAGCTTAAGGAGTAATTTTTTGCAACGTATGCACGAAATGCTGTATTTTCGAAACATACATGGCATGATAAAGGCGTTCAGTTTCAGAACTCTAACATTTCTCACTTATTGACTTATTTTTCTTACATCTTAACTTCATTTTCTCACTACTTAATTTATTTTTCTCATTTTTTAATTGTTTTTCCCATACCGAACTGGTTTCTCAGTTTCCCCCTCTCCTGTAATATCTTATTTTCTTCTATTTAAATTATTTAATTTTTTTTAAAGTTTGTTTAATAAAAAAATAAGGATACGACCCAGAAATTCACAGATTTTATTGCCCCTGGCTCAAATACAGCGTTGCTTACACTCATTGCAAAAAATACTGTACGCAGCTCTGTCGGAGCGAGCAATTTATCAACTCTTGCAATTACTGCAATCGCCTACGGCTCGTGCTGCCAAACATAGCACTTGTTCAGAAATTGCTCACTTTCTTCGCTAGTTACGTAATATGCTATTCCTAAGCAAGACTGTAATATTCCACTACCAGTGAATCCGTACGCCTTCATTTTCAGGTGTTGATTGTGGATTTCACTCGTAAGTTTTTATTGCATCCCTCCTCGATCCCTCTCTGCCTCGAATTGAAAGAATTTCGCGTTATTCGATTAATTTTAATCGATTCACCTGCCACAAAAGAGGGAAAATGAAGGCTAAAGTGCCTATAGGCAATGTTCTTGAATTTTGTACCTTATTGCAGTATGGTTCATCATCGTAAATGAGTTTCATACACTGGATTTAGCGGAGTAGTGGGAGAGTGAAAATCTTTTTTTCCTCCTCTTTCCCGCTCGAGTGCTAATACGAAAGCTTTTAAAATATTTTGACGAAAAACCGCCGTCAACTGCGACCGCAGAGAATTTATTTTATTCGCGTGGCTATGGCGCCAATAAATTTTCGTGATTTATTGCTATTAAGAGAAGGGAACAAATCCGTATATCCGTTAACGAGAATCATCCCAGCTGCTGTTCCTGCTCTCCATCTCCTGGTGCAGTCTATTTTTGGCCGAGTCGGCGTATTTCTGTCGGTGTTCCGCTATTTTCAATTTATATTTAGACCCATCGTCTTCCTCCTGTATCGACAGTTTCAGAACTACGTGCACATATAGAACAATGAAAGCTGGGCTAAACTTTTAGCCGACTTTCGTGTGCGAGTGAGGCTCATTGAAAAACGCTTCGTCGTTGACTAATTCGATAATTTTATGGCCGTTGAGTGCTTTTGGCTCGCACATAAACTCGTAATTTAGTGCCAATTATGAAGCCCACTGTAGGTATTCAGTTGAACTCGTTCGTATTTACCGTCTCTTTTTCCGGTACGGTGCAAATAATTTGTCGCTTTCTATCTTTACTTTGCATTCGTTTAATCTCCATCTGAACTCGTTTAGCCTTCTTTGGTATTTATTTTGGAAAAATCGTTTGTTTTCCCTTAAAATCTTGATCACCAAACCAGCCGAAAAATCACGAGTATTATCGTTTAGCAGTGCTTCAGACGGCCAATGGACCTAAATGCTGCAGCGAATATGCACTATACATAGTTGTGAGCCGTATGTAGGGCTTACTGTGGAGTTTTGTATTACTCGTATTGTCTTGTGTGGTGCCTGTATACGGCAATGTGCCAAGTAGCTTGTACTGCATTGGGCAGGTAGGCTGCATAGCATAAACTACAGTTCTACTGTTAGCTGGGTCACATTTTCAGTCACTCCATTTTTAATATACTCTTTTTGGTTTAAGTTGACTTTTTATCACTCAATCAACTTGCACAAAGCAAGGTGGGCAGCCAGCCATTTTAGCTATTAAAACTCAGTGATTGGAGAATGAACTGATGAGAATATTGCAATGGGTTATATTTTTTGCGTCAGATAAATTATCTGCTTGTATTCAGTGTAGGTACTAATTAATGGTTGCACAACACTCGTTTTGGGAATAAAATTATGCGATGAATGCAGTATATAGATGCACAGTGAGTCAATTTTAACGCATCATGCTAAAATTACCATCTTTGGTACATCAAAAATTAAATTACCAAGCTTTTTCCATAATAATGAAATGGTGAGTCAATTTTTAACCCATCATAGGTAATTTTGGAACGGTGTGCGTCGAAAACTTGACTCATCCTGCATGCATCATACACATAGCAGTCGTAGCGCTCACAGAATCACGTACCACTGCAGTCAATACAGTCATGGGAATTTCGGCCATTAATACATATAAAAATGGCCTGTGTAATAAAGACATTAACTGTGCTTGATTAGGTGAACACAGTAGGTACTTACGTAGGTTACTGTGTAACACTACTTTTGATTTTCTGACTAGGAATGCCACGTATAAGTTGTTCCCAGGAAAAGAGCTATGAGATCGGTCGGATCTGTTTTAAATTATGTATCAGCAAATCTGATAAATGAGCCTCCTTGGCTGAATTTTTGGTGCAAAGTCCAACAATCAAGGTCAGTTTAAGTTTAAAATTTGGGAAAAACTCATTTTTGAGAAAAGTAAGTCATATGAAGGAGTTTTATGCCATTTAGGTAAATTAAACGTTTTGGCTTTACGATGTTGGTTCTGATATATCCTTTCTGCCACACCATGAACAAGTCAGACTATTCAGGATCATATCAAGGCCAAAATCAAAATTCAGTTATTGCAAGGCCAAGAGCAAACGCAAAATGTGTTGAAGAATAGGTATATGTAAAAAATGTGAAATTTGTACAATCTTAGTTTTTAAAATTATTTTTAATATCTAGATACTCAGTACCTACTAACCTACTACTTAATTTTCTGTTCTTTTTTTACACGAACGGCCGTTATGATGTGAATGATATGGAACGGGTTAAAGTTTTATCATTTTTCTGGTCAAGGGCGGAGATTGCGTCTTCGTAAGGGGGAGGTCTCCATCTTCTCTGCCGTCTCTTCTGATGCCCGCCCCCTCGCCTCCGCAATACCGCCGCCAAAAGATGGAATTGTCCTCGTAGTTGTCCAACTTTCTCTATTAAGCAAGGGGGTTCAGATGCCCCCGGACCCTCCGCTCTACGCTCTTGGCACCTGTCTGTTACTACCTACATTCTTCGTACTTCACTTCATTACTTGATTTGGAAAATGTTCGTAAACCTTGACGCGAACAAATAAATTGGCCTTTTACCTTCGTTAAATTTCTCGGCAGCTAAATGAAAACTTCTTCTCCAGGCTCAGCTAGTGTCCAAGCCTAGGGCTATATTTAGGCCCGTTATTCAACGTTTTGGGCGCAACGAACGTCGAAATGCGTTTTCGGCGGCGGCGTTCGCAATCGTAACTCGCATTTCTTCGTCTTCATTTTCTCGTCGTCACCTCTACCCTCGAAATGCTTGGGCTTACCGCAGTCCTGCAAAAGAGAAAATGAGGAAATGATTTTACGATATTGTCGGCGCCGTGTATTAGGTAACAATGTTGCCTACGCCTCGCCCCAACCCCCGTCCTCCTCTCGTATCCGTCACCCTAGCCCTTTGCCTTTTGCAAAAAGTCGATCGAAATGTTGTTCTTCTTTTTTTACTCGCCGTCGTCGTCGTCGTCGTCGTCGTCGTCGTCGTCGTTCACTGTGCGACGACGATCACTAATTTGCCGAACCTTTTTAATCGCACACTTTTACTTCGTTATTAGGGGGAAGGGGAGGAGGGAAGAAGGAAAAAATCGAAGAAATGGAAATGAAAGAAATAATCTTCTTAACTTCTATTTCGTGTATATATCCGAAGGTAGGGGTTTTTAAAGGTGGATTTTTAAAGGTAATTCGGTTCGATACTCCTTGTAGTCACTCGGTTGTGGGCTTGAAATTCTACTCCACCTCCTTCTCGTTCTTTACCGCCACTCGCCTTCTCGTAAATGTGTAATTTGAACATTCGGCGTGTGTCGCAAACTTTGCTTCCGGCTTTGTCTTCACCTTCTCCTCCACTCAGTGTTACCCTGCTGGTTCTGCGGTTGTCATCGATTCATTTTAATTTCTCTCGCGGCTCTCTTCCAGTTTGTTTTACTTTTAGCTACTAAGGTTTGTAGACACCGAATATGAACATTAATAACTCGATGGTGAAATAATAAATTGAAACAGCGAAAAAGATTTGTTGGTTTGTTTGTTCGTTTTTCTTTCTTTATTTTTTTTAGTGAAGTTTTTCTGCTTTTTAAAATTTAGAATTACCCAATCACCCAGAGCCGATGAGGGATGAAAGATCTTTGGTTTTATTAAATTCAGATTAAATTAGAAATTTGACGTAAATTTTAAAGAAGAATGTAACAATTATTTGTGCGAAAATACGAAGGTTTTGTAAATCTGTATAAGATAACTTATTAATATAGTGATTTAGACTTATGTTTTAAACTAAGGGTCCTGCACCTTTTTTTGGCCATAACCCAAAACCAATTAACCAGTCACAATAATTTGCGAACCATGGTCACTTTTTAAGTCAATAATTATTCCCATAAGCATACCTGAATACACTACCTATACTATATTTGCTATATTTTTCGGAAGGTCTCAGCGATCCAGTCTGAAAGCCCTGGTGACCTATAAGTTAGAAACCACTGTTCTAAACTGTAAATGTTGAGACGGTGGTGAAAATTATAATAGTGTATCTATAGTTGACCTACTAATTCTGTAGTTCATCACTGCTTTTTTGCCTCAACGTGTGCCAACAGCTCGAAGAGTCATAATTTTGATCTTATTTACCCACGTTACTCAGTAATTTTGCCACTTACGGTTGCATTTTAATTTATTGCAAAAAATCAGTGTTTTTTTCCTGTATCAATTCCACTAAAAAATCAAGTTTGTTTGTTCTTCTTGCTTCCAATAGAGTACTAAGTCACTCAAAAAATTCTGATCATCTGGAAAATTGTTGGTTACCTCATTATCTTTGTGCAGAATTTGTGAATGTTGAAAATTTCATCTTCATAGAGGATATTGGTTTTATGGTGAATTCTTCTGCTTTCCGTTTCATGCCATATATTTGTATATTTGAGAAAACCTCTTGTCTGTCTGCAAGTCAACCCTTTAAGTACGTAGTATATCTAATATTTTGTTTATTTGTAAAGTGAAACTTCTACGCCGAGGGTAGTTCCTATAAAATTGAAGAGTCAAAGTCAGATGGAACGAAATCAAGTGAAACAAAATCCATGAAACAAAATCCGATGAAACATCGAGTAATACTCTATCAGATATTTTTCTTGTGACGCTGAGTTCAGATCTGTTGTCTGTTTTCGAACTAAATCACTCTGGGCCCCCTGTTAATCCAAAAATGGAATTAAGACAAATTTTTCTAATATTTACGTTACCTAGTTATAAATTATGGGGTGGGTCGTCATGTAAGTATTTTGAGATGCTGGGTTCAAATTTCTGTCCATTTTACAATTGAATAAGTCCATGAGTCCTCTCTGGCCTCAAATGTAATTTAGAATCAATTCTTTGCATATATTATTGAAGAATGTATCTTCCAATCATATAAATATAAAACATTTATAATTTTTTATTTTTAATTTAATTGAAGATTTATTTGAGGATCTACAATATCTACATACATTCTTGTTGCTATTGGAGAAAAATTATCGTAGGTTATTTCCGACAAATAAATATTGAGGATTCTCCGATTTTCTGGGAACACAGACTTTGTAAAAACTCAATATTTGCCTAACAGTTAAATCTTTGCGAAGCAACATCACAATTTAATATTGATCTCTAATTGTTAAGTTTGAAACTTGTTCACTTGTCTGTAGTAAAGACACCTAACTATTTCGTTCTTCAGTCGATCAAAGACAAGACAGGCATGAATTATGCGTTTTAGGTAGAAACACACATCGCCTATAACGATGCTAATTTCGAGGTGATCCTTTACCATATTTTATATGACCGAAATACTTCTCGTGAAGCTACAAAACATGTCTTCTTCAAATATGATGACTGAGAAATTGTCAGCATATTTTAGGCTAAACATCTTTTTTTTAATGCAGGGAAAAGATGACAGCTAATATTCACATAGTAGATATTGGTCGTCTTATATTGTTGCGATATATTTAGATGTATAAGAATTCTATCCTCTGTCTAAATATGACGAAAACAGTGACGAAACTGAAGAAAGAGAAATGTAGAGGTTTACACTAGTGCTTGGGATTTATTTGAGAATTATTAGAAAAAGATTAATCATCTAATCATTCATTTATGATTTATGTCGGAGAATTAACTGAGTTTTGAAAATTAATGTAAAGATTGGTTTTTGAAGAGCTTAAAATTTTTAATTATTAATGAGTTTGCTGCGAAGTATGCTGAACTTTTTTTTTTCACCAAACGGGTAGATCTTCGTTGGAATAAGTGTTTTGCTTAAAAGTGAAGGATTTCTACCATAATGATTACAGTGTGGTGCAAATTGAATGGAATATCTGTGTTTTGTTTCTTCATTCTCTCGTTAAAATGGGGGAAAAAAAATCGCTTTTTTTCCACCAACTAGTCGGTAAACATTTTTTGAAAAAAGTTGAAAAGTTGATTCGCTGGCTGGCAAGCCTTTGCGCAACAAAAAAAGACTGCGCGCGTATCGAATAGGCAGCCTATTTTCGTGCATTCGGGGCCTTTTGGTCCGACTGACGCCCCGTGAAATTAGAAATTATAATCCAAATCGAGAAAGAAGGCGCAAAATACGAGGAAAAACTCTGTTTTCCTCCATTTCGTTTTCAAGTGTGGCCAAAATTTTTCAAATTTTCAACCAGCCTAATTTTAAAACGCAGGGGGTTGGTGAGGTGTGGTATCAGAAAGATAGAAGGAAAGGGTAGACTAATAATTCAGATAAAAAGATAGAGATAGGGTGAGAGAGAGAGAGGGAGAGAGTGAGTGAGTGGGCGAGAGAGGAAAAAAAAAGAAAAATTCCCCCACCAACCGTCCTATCGTTTGTGCGATTGTACCCTTTGCTTTCTTCATCAGTTTTGTACATAAAAACGCATTTTTATTCTATCATTTATTATTACTATTTTTTCCTTCTTTTTTTTCTTCTCCTTTCAAGTCGTATATATGCGATTATCGATCTCACCGCCCGCTTCTATATTTTCTCTATTTCATTTTTTTTTTTTTTAATATATTTTTTGTATTTCCTCGTTTTAAAGGCGCCTTTTAATTTACTTAACGTTGTTCGACATTTCTATTTTCATCCCCAACTCTGACTCCCCGCCGTTTAGTGTCTTCCTCATTACTGCTGCGCTTCATATTTACCCATTTTGGATAATAATCTGAATGAAAAATTATATCGGTTTTTGTGTTCTATTGTGCAAAGTAAAAAGGATGTTTTCCAAATTCGGGCTTGGATGTAATTCAATGCAGCCAAGTTGTCTACGTTTCAGCCTGGTTTTTATTTTCCACCTTTCATTCTTCTGTCCATCCTTAACAAATGCAACTATGGTCAGTGGGTTTGTGTTGGCGCCGGTCATTTGGAAATGTCACTCTTGTTCTTTTTTTGTAACCTAACGAATGTATAAATTACGATGTTGCGCGAAAGTAAACTGTTCTTCGCCCAATTGTTTGATAGAAAAGAACAAAGCACCTATTCGTGAAACTAAATTCTTGTACTGACATACCAAAACCGCAAATGAGGCTAAGCTGCCGGGTTTAGTTGAGTGACAGACTGGAGATATATGTCTCAGCTGTCTCCTCATGACTCCTGACCCAATACCGAAGTCCACCATATTGAAAAGGATGACAGATGCAGAGAAATAGCAAGATGTGCCTGCTTTTTGCAACTCGTATGAGGGAGAGAGCTACTTACTCTTTCATATTCAGACAGATAGTGTTTGGTACTTACGTTCTGTTGCAACTACCGAATTTTTCCTGCGTGAATAATGTACATTTAGGTTTTTATAAGCTTTTATTCTACTCTCTGCTGCGATTTTAAGATATACCAATACTGCAGCCAACCTTCCGCAACGAAATAATGTTTATCTCGCATGAAACTAAAGCCAAAAAATAATAATAGCTTATCTTTTAAAAATTGGTTTCTAACCTTAACTTATTGTAGAAGATTGTTCAATCTACTATTGTTATAATACCTATTGTCATCCAATCAATAGAAAGTGATATATCAGCCAAAAACCGATTTTTGTAACCTTTGACTTCGAATAACCTTCGAAGCTAACATGATTTTCGATGGGAACTTGTATCACGTTATGCATAATTCTTCAATAAAGATGTGTGCAAAAATCCAGATGGATGGAAATTTTTTCAAAGGTGCCGTATTTATTTTTCCCCAAGTTACTGAGTTGTGTAATGCGGAGCACCCAAACACAGCACCACGCAGACCGACTACTCATTTTTTATAATACCCAGACAAAAAGTGGACATTTTTTGTGGGTCTGAAGTGTGCAAGAAACAGTATATTTCAACTAGCAAAAATCAATAAAAATTTACACTTGTAAATTTGATCACTTTGCACGCCGCTGTGGCCTCTTAGTCATGCATGCGCACTTTTGATCGCTTTACCTCGCCAAAAACCTTATTTTCCACTGCTTACTACCTGCAACGCTTCAATCGCAGTACTGGGTCTGATTTTCTAGTGAGAGAAAATTAGGTATGGTTAAAGTTTTCCATCAGGAAATTGATGCGAATTGAAGTTTTAATTGCAGCTGTGCTGCGTTATGTTACAGTATTACATGGTTACTTGTGAATTTCTATTAAGAGAAAACTCAACAAATGACCTCATTGTCGTCAGTTTTTTTTGGGACAACAAGGACGGTCAAAGAGAATCGGGTACCCGGTTCCAAATCTATTAAGAACCGAGTATATTCGGAATCGGATAACCCAAGAACCTGCGGTTTCGAATAACCTGAGAATCATTGATTTCAGTGAACAATCACCTAATTTATTTATTGTTTTACCAGGCTACAGGTAGCAATTTTTGGCCAATAATAAAAACATTTGGTACGAACATTAGTATTAACTCCAGAATCAGATCTTCCGATTTTGGCGTGAATTGACCAAATGGTGCTTCTAATGCCACCATTTTTGTTTTTATTTCGGCTATAAAATACTTAATTTTCAATCAACAACTACGAAATTCAAAACAAATATTTATCGTAATCTATTCTTACAGGTTACTAATTTTTGTATGAATTGGCTGGATGATACTTTTGGCAGTACCATTTTTGTTTTTATTTTGCTTATAAAACTTTTAATTTTCAGTCAATAGCTACGAAATTCGAAACAAATGTTCAGCATCATTTATTCTTACATTTTACCAATTTTGGTGCGGATTTTCTACATGGTACTACCGGTACCGCCATTTTTGTTTTTAATTTAGTAGTAAAATGCTTTATTTTCAACAAATAGCTATACGTATTTCGAAACAAATATTCATTATAAACTATTCTAACATATTAAAATTTTGGTGTGGATTAGCAGAATGGTATTTTCGAAATGTCCAATTTAATTCTCATTTTGGATTTTAAAATCTTTAGTTTTCAGTCAGTAGCTATGCAGTTGAACATGTATTTAATTATAGTCTATATGTATACTTGCGCAATAACTTTTTCCAATTTTGAAAATAATTTTTTGTTTTTTGAAGCCTACATTTTCTAATGGAGCTTTTCAACTTTAATTTACCAGTTGGTGAAATTAAAAACATGAAAGTACGTCCTTCTTGTCGCTTTTGGGACGCAGGACTACATTTTAATTTGAAGTGATGAACGCAGCCTAACGTATGAAAGCAGTTTTTAATTACCTTTGCTGCGCTGGGCTCACTTTGGGCCTAGCCTAAGTCGCCCAATGTAGAAGATGAATTTAGACATGGTGGTTGGTGGTAAATGCTTGTTGTTTTGGAGATTTCTCATGCTTGTACCTACAGTGATCTAAAATTAAAAGAAAAACTGGGGGAGTGTCTTCATAGCTTTGAGCTCAACTAATGATGAGTCCGCTAATTTGTACCGTATGATTCATGTTTTGACACACCGTGAAAAAATAACATTTTTTGCGTCAAAATTTGAATTACTCATTTACCTGCTTTGTCGAGAGCAATTCACAATTTATTGCATCGTATTAGTAGTTTTATTCAAACACATTAGGGCCTTCCCTAATAAGAATCCTATAATTTCAAAATGAAAAACAAAATTTGTTAAAAATGAACAAAAAGTCATCTACAAATTGATTGAAAAAACAAAAGTAACGTCGTTCGAGATAAAAAACTTGTGAAAAGGGAAATAAACAAAATACGCAATTGATTATTGCTGTATCCTCATCTCCCATCGGTATCTTACTTTGAATGAGTCTTACCTTATTTCTTTGTATCAGTGTCAGTTGTTGCACCGATTTCATTTTGTACTTGAAAAATTTCTATTTAAATAGGCCCTAATTATTTATAAAGCTTTTAGAGGTGGTGCAACAAATTGTGAATCGCTGTCAGAAAGTAAGTAAGTGATTCATTTTCCTTCGGTGCGTCGAAATATGATTCACCCTGTATAATCAAAAAGTATACTGACTATTACTAAATATCTGTGAATACTAGTACACCCACCCCGAGTCTTGTAGCATTCTCCTGCCGTACGTTAATATTTTGCGGATTCACGAGGACGACATTTAATTGATCGAAAAAATAATATAATTTTCGTTTAAAATCACTCGTTTACTGTTGGGGGAAAAATTGATCCTTTCGCTTTCGGAATGTCTTTGATTTATTTTCTTTCCTCTTAAAACCGAAAATTGAGCGTTACTACTCGTTTTTTACAGCCCCCCAGATTCGACATGACCGAAAGTAATGATACTCTGGAATTCGAAGTAGGTAAAATAATAAAAAAGTTGGAAGGAAATAAATCGAACGAACAGAATTGGGAGGACTGCGTTTATAGTGAATTTCACGAGCCCTGTGCTGCGATAAGAAATTCTCCGCGGATGATAATGGTGAGCGGAGGAAATAGGCTGTTTCGAACGATGCCTGAAAAATACACGAAGCAAGAAGTGGAAATTAAAATCCGCGCCCCTATGTGCCGTTATCTTTGTGACAAAATTGCCGAAAGTGAAGATTCGAAGAAAAACAACGCAATTACGGTAAAGATTGAGAAACTTTGGTCGCTTGCAAATGCAGTTAATTCGTCATTTATTATGAATTTTTTAAACGGAGAGAACCATTTTTGCATGCGTACCTATGGGGTAGGCTACCCTGTTTCGCATTTCTCAATTTTGATGTTGCTGCTGATTCACCAAAATACGATTATGGAGGCTGTACACGACAATGCATAGGCTACCAAAAAAATGAATGCGTCCACCGCAAACATCGTTCGGTCTCATTAAAGACGAACCAGCAACCATTAATGTTAATCGCAATTAAAGTGGCTGATACCGAAGGGAAAGTTTATGCGAAAAAGAGGCAAATTAAATGCGAACCATTTTACGAGCAATTAGAAGCGTGAAATCGAATTTATGTTACTGGGATGCGGGCTGTTTCGCAAAAGGAAATTAAAGTAATGGAAAAAGACGAGAAAGAAACAAAAAAAAAAAAAAATGTCACGTAAACGATTTTCATGCACCACAGCGATTGTAATTGGGTGACAAATACAAAATGACTATGTAGCTGGTTGCAGTCCAAAAAGAAATTATGTTCCGATTCGTATTTTGTATTCGCCCTCGTCGTCTTTCCAACTATTTTCACTCTCTATTTCTCCTCCCTCCTACCGCCCACAATCATAGTAAATGAAAAATCATTTGTAAACGTATGAAGAATAATAGAAAATTCTCCGAGGACCGAGATTTGGAAATATTAACAGAGGAACGCAGGATTATTATCGAATAATTGATTTTCGAATTCTGCGGAATATCGATAGGTAACTCGAGTCTCAAGGGAATGAAACCAAATTTTTTCTTTTGCCCTTGCCTCTTCAAATCTAAGTCTTTAGTATTAGACGATTCTTGACCTCTGTATACGGTTGAATAAGTTGAAGTCACAGGAACTCAACTATTTTCTCCGTCCCCTTGAGATTTGAGTCATTGATACACCGAAGCTATTGCATTTAGCTATATCATCTTTTCAATTTCTTTTCAGCTTTCGCTTTTAGCTTTTGACATTCAAAAAATCTGTTAATTTTTGATGTTAGCTTTCGGATTGTAGCTTCTGAAGAATAAGTATTTCCGATTTAAAATTTTTTAGAAAATAATAAAATATATTCCTTTGTAAGTATCGTATTTTTGAGAAACTGAAAAGCTGATAAAAATCCGAAAAAATAAAGCTTTCGCCTCGGCTTTCGGAAATAGATTGTCCTTTCGGCTTTTTATTTTGGCTTTTCGGCTAGCTTTCAGTCCCTGAGTTATATATACCACCTCCTATGAAAATTTAACCATAGGCGCGTAAGCTCTTGTAGCCTGATGTAGATGGTGTAAAAGGGAAAAAATTTTCATAAATTTTCCTTCTTTAGCTGTAATCAAATCTGAAGTTTCAATTTCCTTATCAGAGTTGCCACTTACCATAACTCGATATCGCATTTCAACCTCATACAGAATTGTCTCTCATTCCCCCCCCCCAAACGATTTGGGGTATGGTTGAAATTGAAAATTTTTTTTGACGTGTAAACATCTTAGCGCTCAGTGTCTACGGTAGGGACTAAATGAGAATCACAATTGTCAGACTCGCGTGTCTGTAACTCTTTCAATTGTAACTCTCATTTGTTTCTGTTGAATAATGTGTGGGTGTGTGTGTGTGCGCAACGCTTTTCACACGCACACACTACCCCACACTGTTATTATATTTACTCATCAATCCTTCATGAAAACTCCCAGCAGAATTTACACTTTTTTTTCAACTCTTCTTTCTCTCGTTCACTCTCTTCTCTATCTCACACTCGCTTCCACTCCTGCTCTCACTCCATTCGCTCTTCCGATCCCCCCTCTCGCGATCATCAGAGTTTAATAGAGTTTTACCGACATTAATGATTTTTAATATCCATAAATTTTCTTGCTTCTATTGGAATTCGAATCTGCAACCGCCAGGTTGCTAGTCCTGGTCTTACAAAACTGCGCCAGCACCTATACAATTGAAGCACCTGCTATTTTCATTCATTAATACCCAGTAACTGCATGCAGATGCAGCGTTATTCAAAGCTTCGATATGTTAGTATATGGATATGTATTATATTTATAATTTTTAGTTATTGTTGAGGTGAGGTAAGTTAGAATTTTAGAAAAAGAAAGAAAAGGGGTTTTGGGGGTAAAGCCTCCTATTTTTATAGATTTTTCTAGTTTTTAAAAATTTTTAAAACCAAAGATGTTTTGATAGACATACTTATCAATATAAAAATTATTGAACAAATCATTTTCACATTTATTCATTAGAAGAATCGAGATTCGAAATACACAAAGTTGCGATCTTTTGAATTGAATTATTTCTCCGATATCGTTCGCGGAGGTATGAGAGAACATCCAATTTGAGTATAAAACGTGGTTTCGCGGCCGTAACGTTACGCACAATACACCATTTATTTTGTTTTTCAACGTTGCGTTGGCAAACAAAAAATCCTGCATTTCAGAAAAGATCTAGTGTGTTATTTTTTACGTTATCGAAATATTTGAATCCAAAAATTTTCCTTTTAATTGTTATTATAGCACTCTCACAAATATTCACAATTAATTTTTAATGTAGGTATACCTTACTTATTTAAAAAAAAAAAACAACAAACCTGATGTTATCAATTTTATCCTTAATTCTTTTTTCCACATGTTTCTTCCATCATAATTTTTTCTCACTAGACACTGATTTTATTATCTTTCTTTAATCCAGCGAGGATGAACGCATCGTAGTCTTATTCTATTCTTCTGAAAATGATGAGATGCATATCTTCTAAGTTATGGATGTAAAAAACTGTTCGATTCAAATCAAGAATGATACTAACTTAGTAACAAGTGATAAATAAAACGGAAAAGCATTACCTAAGCTAATTAAAAAATTTGTCCCAAAAAATCAAATCTACTTTTAAATTTTCACCATCACAGTCTACAGGAATTATTTAAGGAGCAGTGACGTAATGGACAGTTAACGAGCTCCACTGCTCGAGGGGAGACTCGAGTGAAAAAGGCCCTCTGTTAGTGTCACAAAACAATAAAATAAAAAATAACTCTGAAAAAGACTTTGCCCTCAAAACTTTTGCGATGGATCCTTAATTTTCAGTTACGTCAATGTTAAGGAAGTGCTAAATCATAAGCCAAGGAGGCAAAAATTTGTTTATACAAAAATAACATCGATCCACACTTCTACAATCACAATAACATCAACACAGTAGAATTACGAGTATTCTCAGTCGGAAGTACCTACGTCTATTTTCAATTTTCTATTTTTATTTTTGTCGTTTTTAAAATGAAAATACATTTTTTAAATGCATTGTTTCCTTCTATTATTAGAAAATAATTTCAGGCATACTTGGGCAGTATTCGAATACAGAAGTATTAGTAAATACAAAAATAGTATTCATTTGACAACAAATACTGTATTTTATATTCGTTGAAAGTTTCTTCCAATTTTCCCATTACTGAATATACACTGAATGACAGTACTCTAGAATCGGATAACATTTATGAATACTCAATTATTCATTACCGTGAATACGACCAGTAGGTAGTTGTAATGAGTAGGTAATCATGAATACAAAAAGTATACTTATTTGTAATCTTTTTCCATAGATTACAATGACCGTTTTTTGGTTATGCAAGCACACGCATGCCTTTTGTTTAAGTTTATATCGCATCTATGTTACGGTCGAGAAGCTAGAATTTTTAAGACTAGTAACTTTTTCCTGGCTCTCTCACCGGCCCCTCCTAGAAAATTAGATAGAAAAATGTCAGTTATATCGGATAATAAATTGCCTGCATAAGCAAAAATAAAAAATAATCTCACTCCATATCATGGCCTCCCAAAGAACTTTCACCGTCTTCCCAATAGTTCAGTTGGCTCTTTAAAGCAGTTTTTACCCAGGGTGGGAGATGAAGTTAAAAAACCAACAAGAAGGTCGTTAATTAGCTCGATTTTGTTAACTACATCAAGATTTTTCTAACTCAGATCGAACTAAGTGGTGAGCACCCCACACTCCCGCTGGAAGATTTCCTGAATGATCCATCCAAAAAATCTGGCTACGTCACGGTTCTAAATAAACTTGATTAATTAGTTTCACTGGAAAAGGATAAACCGCAGTAACGAAAGATCTGAATGAACAGTGTAATTGTATTGACAAATACTGATTACAATTTTCTCACTACCTAATTACTTGCATCAGCCTGTTCGTGAATAACAAATGAGTAGTGTTGTGTTTGAAAATATACATGAATACAAAATACAACACTGTAATCTTCGTTCGAGGATACTTTGCACGAAATTCGCCAAACTATGATTTTAGGTTAATCGTCAGATGGGATATTGTGCTACGGCCCGCAGCAAAAAAAGATGGTACCGATCAATTGTAAAAATTCCCCACGTCTCGTAATCAATAGTGGAAAGCTGAACAATGAGTAATTTGTAAAAGGCTGAAGTAAAGTGTTGACCAAGTGCCTCCCGTAAGACGCCAGCCTCGACGATTTTACTCAAACCGAAAATTTAGATTTTGAGAAATTTCTCATTTTTAGTTGGTTAGGCGGCGGCCGAAAGGCGCAGTACGAATGAAGGAACGGTCGTACGTAAAATTCGAATGCGTCGAATGTAGGTTAGATATTTTAATATGAAAATCGAAAAATCGGACGTTGAAAATGTAATTTATAATAGGTAGTCTAAATTTCATAATGTCCATGTTTAGCGTAGAAAACGGCAAATCAATCGATAGACTCGCGTTTTCGCCCGAATAAACAACATTTTCTAGCCTTCGTCCGCCAATAATCTGCCTACCAGCCAAAATCTTTATTCCCTTTTTATCATTTCGATATTTTTATGGCCAACAGTTTCGTTCAACAATGGCTCGGATTTTGATCAACGATGCTCTTACATCTCGTCCTAACAAATAGCCCCACCGATTCACCCATCCACCTCTTTAATTAGTACCTATCCGTCTTGGATGCGAGCGGAACAAAAATCATTCACCGGTATTCACAAGAAAAAAAACTTGGCGTTTGTCCAAAAAGTGAAATTTTTCAGCGTTTGCTGTGTTTACGTATGGGCATACGAGTTAACAGGACTGTGTATTTATGGGTTCATTTATGCAAAGTGTTGGTGTTTCACGTCTATCAGCACGACATAAATTCTACCAGTGAGGCGGAATACGTTCTGCGGAGTTTTGTTTCGAAGATTTAGTGGCATTTTGCTCAAATTTTCCTATTTTGTGACTAAATATAATTAACTGGCTGATAGTTTATGGCGGTAAAAAAAAAAAACAAAAAAAAAACAAAAACAAAAAAACAGATGTGGAATCTCATTTTTCTCGTGCACATTGCTACTTGGAGAAATGCTACCGTACGAGAGAAGTAAATATAGGCTGGTGCCAAAATCGAGGGCGTACTTCCCTTATGTATGTCCCTGAAATAATATTTAAAACTTTCAAAAGAAGTCTGGCCCCCAACGGAACAGAAGGACGTAATTTTGTGCAATAAAATGGGAACTCCCGCATTGCAAAGTAGCCTTAGAGAAAACGGGTGTATGTCTCAAGGCTAGTTTTACAGTCGAGTTTAAGCCCAATTTAAGAGTATGCCTCCATATCAAGCAGCAAATGGAGGAAAAATTTGATGTCTCGCAGTCCCAGCATTAGAGTAGACATACTTGTGACGATACAAATTAATTTTAGTCTCGATAGAAAACGAAATAGGTACTTCCGTTCATATGCAGTGCCTCATTTCCCATTTGGTATTAGCAGCAGTACCTCAGGCGATAAATTTTAAGGGGAAGCAAAAAAAAGAAGAAAAAAAAAGAAAAAAAAGACTATTGTTCTCTGATTCCTAGAAAAATATAATTTGATCGCAGTTTTTTTTCCTTCAGTACTTACTTGTGAGGGAGGGGGAAATTTCAGAATGTCTCCGAGTGGAAAAATTTTAAACCAGGCTCTTCGTGTAACATCAGGTAACAAAAACAAATTAGTTATGGTGGACTGATTTAAAGTGCTGGTGCAGTTTGTTATGTAGGCATACTCTGCAGGCTACGTATTATAGCTTACCCTATATAGGCCACGCTTAATTTAAAGTTAAATTCAACCTGAAAGTAAGAAAGCCTTTTTACGGTGCTAGTTTAACCCGTAAGGTTGGTTTATGTTGAAATCATCAAAACTAACCGCCTACCTTCGGATATATCTTTATACCAAAAAGCAAACAACTACGGTGACTTGAAATCAGTGTAACCAAACGTAGGTAGGTACCTGTTTATAAACTTCAAGAGAAATACCTTTAACGGAAAATTTGTTCCGGACATCGAACAGTTAAAACAAAATACTCATTTCATTTTTCATCAGGAATATTTCTGACGCTTCCTTGCTGCTGCTGTTTGTTATGTAGGCGTGCTCTTGGGTTTGGCTAAGCACGACATCTTGACAATTCTGTTTTGATGACTTATCATGTTCATTATGGTTGCGAAAGTGTAGCGGATCCTAGTGGAAATACCTCCTCCCTCGTTTAAAAACAATTCCGTGGTCAGTGTTTCAATGTTGATAGAGTAGATTTTCTTCCAAATGAAGGTAGGAATATTCCTAGGTATGGAGGATTAGTCAGACAAAAAGTTAGAATTAGGATTTGGCTTCACCCTTTGGAGAATCCTGCATCATCCATTGATGAACACTATTCATATTTGTGCTATGGTAAAAGATTAATACAGAATAGATAGCTTACATGTTTACCCAACTCGGATGAATTATTTGAAGATGATGAGTTAGTAAGGTTGGCTGGATTATTGCCATATTTCTTACAGAACCCTAAATATTTCAAGTTCATCCAGAACATTTCTTTTAGGGTGGAATGATACAGAATAACATCCATTAAAAAAATAGTAAAAATAATGCCATTTCAGAAAAAAAATATTCGAGAAATTTATGGGCAGGAGAAACGTTTTCAGTTCTACCAACTCATATTCATTCGCAAGTGTAAAAATCATCGGCATTAACGAATCCAAAGCATTTTCCATTCTTCAATCAGTATCTGAATTTAAATTGAGAACCTCTTCATACTTTTTTAGTTTCGAACCAAAACCGAAAATTGCCACCGTTGAATTTCGCGAAGAGTTCTGATGACGTGGAAAAATAATGTTGAAGCGGAGAAAATGATTTTTGTTCGGTTTCGAAAAAAGAAATTGTTTTCAACAACGCTTTTTAGCAGAAGTATAATTTTCTGAAATCGGAAATTGAACCTTCGAATTTACATTTCACTGTATTTAAATTCAGGCCCTCTTAACCGTAATTCCGATCCTGAATGTATTCATAAAATTCGCAGTTACGCTGCTATCATATTTATGAGTCAATTTGCGAAAAAAATGTTCTCTTTCCAAAAAAAAAAAAGCCGATTTGAAGGTTTTCTTTCTTTTTATATTCCCTAAACTTTCGCGGCTTTTATAATTTAATCGTTTGATGGTTTAGTATTCGAATGATGTTGCTCTTAAATAATAATATAACGATTACAATGATATAGACCATAAAGGCAAGAGCTGTATATAGATACGATAAATTTTTGGGAACACCCGTCATCCAGGCCCTTTTATATTTTAATCAATCTCCTTCAGTTTAAAAACTTTAGAAAAAATTAATTAGCATAGGTACCTATTGAAAAAAATATCAACATCCAAGAACATCATTATTAATGAAAAAGCTGTTGATATTTTTATGGAAAACTAGCTGTCCGCGGTGTCAGTTTCGCTTGAAAGATGCTTTTGTTACTAACCTAAGTTCTTCGAAAGTTCAAACATTAATAACTTTACCACCAGAGGGCTAAGTAACTTCAAGTTGGATAAAAAAACACAAATAATTCCTCAAAATTTTAAAGCAGTCTGTGAAGAACTTTCGGAGATCTTTAGGATGGTTTATACTCGTTGATTTATTCTCTATGATCTGATACCTAAAAAGTTTACAAAAGGGAGGTACTGAGTTATGGTTTATACTGTTTCTCTCGATTTATTCTCTAAACGTTGAAATTTCCCAACTTTACAGAATACAGATTTGAGATTGGAGAATAGAGATGTGAGTTTAAACCCTGCTTTAGGTTAGTAACAAACGAACATTTACATTTTTATACATACATTTATATATACTTATATAAAAAGATAATAGGTAGGTAGGTACATAATTTGAGGATGATTGTCGGTGTTTCATTGATTCCGAATGCTAAAGTTCGAAAACAAGACGAAAAACGGAATAGAAGCGAACCACAGTAACGGTTGTTTGTCGGAAACTAATGAAGAGGAAAACAAGATTTTAGGGTTCGTGTACAGTGATGAGTTATCTTTAATCTGAGAATAACTGCCAATTTACACGGGTCAACTCATGTACATTCTCAAATTTAGAGAGTGGGATTTGCTATTTGCACCGCGTCTCGATTATTATGAACGAGTTAGTACACAGTGAATTGAATGAATCGAATCTAAAGAACAAATCTTACGACATCGTCCCACTGGTTATTTTATTATATCTATTACACGTCGATATCGTGTTTTAAAATTTTATTAAAATATAATATTATAGATGAATTCTGACTTCATAAATAGGTATGAGTAAAAACTAGCCTTCAAATACCATACTTTGATTTTTTTGTTTTTGTATAATTTTTTTAAAATATTTTTTGCATGATCCATGGATGAATGTGTTGGAAAAAAATGCAGAGTTTTTATGTCGCATGAAAAAAATTTTTTTAATATATATTCCTGGTAATGTTTGTGGATAGAATGTGCTCCGAAATTTATACGCTTTAGCCTATAATTATTAAGATCGAACCATCCGCGTTTTTATTTATTCATTAATTAGTAGTGAACTCCATAATTATTATTTTTTTTACCTGCCGTAAATTTATTCTAGAAGGAGCCCACCTATTTTAAATTTATTTCACCGGTACCAAATACACGAGAGTTGTGAACAAAATTGAAAATTTCTTAATGTAAAATCAATTGAAGGCATAATAATTCCTAAGTAATAATTATTCTACTCTATCCGTATCTGCTATATATAGAGTAGACGAGAAATGAGAGTGATACTTGACAGATGATTCATTCTGCAAAAGTCAGATTAAGATCTTAAGAACACCTACATTTTCTTGCTTGGCTTGCTGTGCTAGAGTTTTTCAAAAAATATAGGTCTAATTGGGCATTTGTTACGACCCTGCGTCTGGATAATAAAACTTATAATTGATTCTAAAACGTTAAATTGATAAGAATTGAGTTAAAAACAAAAAAACTCTAACGCATCGACAGCTCCGTTAGAAAAAGTAGGTTTTTTAAAAAATGTAAAATTAGTTATGGTCACTAAAACGTTATCAATAGATTGTAATAAATATTTGTTCTGAATTACGTTCTTATTGGTGCAAAATTAGGCATTTTATCGGCGAAATAAAAACGAAAATAGTGTTATCGGAAGTACCATGCGAACTATCCGGGCCAAAATTTATAGCAAGTTGTAATATTTGTTACGAATTTCGTAGCTATTGATCGAAAATTGAAAATTTTATAGTCAAAACAAAAACGAAAATAGCTATACCGGAAGTATCGTACTGCCGATCCGCACCAAAATTTATATAAAATATCATATTGTATTTTAATTTCAAATTTCGTGGCTATTGGTCGAAAATTAGAAATTTTACAGCCAAAATAAAAACAAAAATAGTTATACCGGAAGTACCGTTCGGCCGATCCTTAACAAAATCAATAAATCAGGTCCTTGGCTTAGTACTAACGTTCATTCTTAATTTCGTGCATATCGGATAAAAATTGCGACCTGTACCGTGGTAATAAGAAATTGACTTGTATATACGTATATGTAAATTTGAGTTATTGGCGCAAAAATTTTCCTTAAATTATAAAACAAAACACCTACCGATATATTTCCTTCCCCAGGTCATTCCATGACACCAAGATTGATAAGTAGATTTTCAATATAAAAACTACCTACTTAAAAAAAACTGGCATAGAAAAGGTAAGTTTTTGAGAAAAAGAGTTACGTATGAATTTTAATGGTCACATTAATTGTCAGTAAGTTTATTCGCGTTAGTGGTATGATATGATTGTACGAAATTTGTTAGCAACTGACAAAATATTCGACCATATGAAATTTAAAAGCATTATTTCTTGAAATAAAAAATTAATTGAGATGATAAAGTATGGTAAATAATCATATTTTTTTTAATAAAACCAAAGAAATATAATAAAGTTATGAAATGAAAAACAGAAAACATAAACATGTGGTTAATTTTTATGAAAAGAAAAGTTCATGCAAATTGGAGAAAAAAGAGAGAAAAAAACTTTACCGGAAGTTCCCTTTGGTCGATCCGTACCAAAGGTGGTAGCATGTTAAAACTTATTATAATAAATATTTGTTTCAAATTTCGTACATATGATTCCCAAATTCGGCATTTTATAATCAATATAAAAACAAAAGTACCGGTATCAGAAGTACCATCCGGCCGATCCGCGTAAAAAATAGTAGCGTTGTACAAATAATTGAAATAAGTATGTATTTATGCAAAATTGAGAATTTCACAGTCAAAATAAAAACAAAAATGGTGGTACCAGAAATACCGTCCGTCCGATCCGCAACAAAATCAATAGGTCTGGTCCTTGGCTTAGTACAATTTTAGTCGTACCAAATTTCGTGATTATCGGACAGAAATTGCGACGTGTACCGTGGGAACAAGAAGTTGACTTTATCTATCTATCTATCTGTCCTTTTTGCGCAATCTAAGCTCCGAAATAGGGTAAAAGTGCGGAATCCGAGTTCCAAAACTCGGACTCCCAGAGCTCGTTTCGGCCCTTATATACCTATCTCCAAGGCTAGAGCAGTCCATTGACGCATATAATAGACGGAGCCTCAGATTCCTCATATTTACAACTCTTATATATAATTTTAGTTCTAACAATCACTCACCTAGAGTGAGCTGTAATCAAATGTAAATGTATAAAAAATTTCTTATGTGAGGTATCTGAGCTCTAAAACTTGACAACAATGTGCGGAACTCGGATTTCTAACTTTAATAAATTCTGAAATTTATATACCCACATATTGTGAAATCTGGTTTCTGTTATTGTCGCTTTAGTATCTATACCATCCATCCGTGGACGATTTACTAAGTCGACGTATATTTGCAAAGGGTTCTGAAATTCATTCATCTTTTCTTTTTCATCCATTGTCTTCTCTTTTTAAGTAGGTTTCTTTAGAAAATCTACTTATTACGCTTGGTGCGATATAAGCCCCCGGGGTTGGGGGGGTTAGGTTTTTCGTTTCATAATCTCGGGAAAATTTTGGCACCAATAACTCAGTTTTCGTATATATAAGTTCTTTTCTTGTTCCTACGGTACAGGTCGCAATTTTTATCAGATAATCACGAAATTTGATGTACATTTATACTAAGCCAAGGACCAGACTTATTGATTTTGGTGCGGATTGGCCGGACGATCCTTCCGATAAAGCTTTTTTTTTTTTTTTTTCTTATTTGAATGAACTTTTTTTTTACAAAAATTAACCACGTGCTCGTGTTTTCTTTTTTTTTTTTAATTTCATAACTTTATTATTTTTCATAGGTTTTATTTGAAATTATATGATGATGTACCATACTTTATCATCTTAATTTATTTTTCATTTCTTCAATAAATAATACTTATAAATTTCACATTGTCTAATATTTTGTCAGCAGCTAACACATTTCATACAGTCATAACATACCATTAACTCTTATAAACTTACAAACAATTAAGGTGACCATCAAAATTCATAATTCTTTCTCTCAAAAACTTACTTTTTCTAGCGAGGCTTGCTGCGCTAGTTTTTTTTTCTTTCCTTAGATTTTTTTTTTTTCAGTAGGTGATGTTTTATTATTATTTTTCACTAAGGATACTGTTATTTCTCTTTCTCGAATTATTCAAGTTAGTATTGATTTCAACTCAGCGATCTCGATGTTTTTTTCGTGAAATGAAAAAACTAACTCCTAGTCAAAGTTCTATCAAACGTAAAAATTTATTAACACATTTCTTTTCATTTCTTTGTTGTACACCGGTGTCTATCCGAAATTTGCGTGGTTCTACGTAATCGTTAATAAATTTAAAACAAAACTAGCGCAGAAATACTTCGAAATAAAATCCAGTCTGCCAAATTCATCTACAATATTAAAAAAAAGAAAAAAAAAAAACTATCACACTAATACCTTGTTAGAAAACACAGTTTATCCGTTTACATCTACAATAATTTAACAAACAATCTTGAATTCTAAGTGCGTGATACAATTGCAAAAAACTATGGATTGTTATCAATATCTAACAAACATATCGATTTATCAAAATTTTATTTAGTCTTCAGTAAAAGTGAAATAAAATAACCCCTGGCGTTAAATATGGAAAAAATACTTCAAAGCAACATAGGCGATTTGCTTTTCTCCTGCAATTTGTTTTGATTTACATTTTTCTCGGAAACTAGTGAATCAATAGGCACCAAGCTTCCTACAGAACCAGGTCCTACATAGAAAAAAAAAATTCGTGAAAATTTCAATCCTATTCCTTTCGTAGTTTCCTCAGAATCAAGGAAAAACCATTTTTCCAGTAATTTTTTATTTTTCACTTTTTCTGTAACTACTAAGCTAACAGCCAACGAACTTTTTTCAAACTTGCGCATATGTAGCAACAATGTATCGCGAAAATTTTAGCGTAGTCTATTGCGTAGTTTTTTCAAAATTCTGGAAGAACCACTTTTCTGTTAGTATCTAGCTCACCAGTTTTCTCGGAAACTACTAAAACAAGAGGCATTTTAAACCCCTTTTAGACCGGGTCCTATTTATAAGAACACCTTTCATGAAAATTTTAGCTTTATTTCATTCGTATTTTTTCACAACCGCGAACACTTTCTTAACTTCTATGAGACTTGCACATAATTACATAATAACAACGTATCGTAAAAACTTTAGCTTGATTCGTTTCGTAGTTTTCTCGAAATCTTGGAAGAATTACTTCTCCAGTAATCTTTTATTTCCAGTTTTCTTCAAAATTATCGACCTGATAGGCCCCAAACTTTGTTCAGACCAGTTCCTATATGAGAATTATCTCTCATAAAAATTTAAGTATCCATTTTGTGGTTTTCTCAAAATTGTGAACGTACATACATGCATAGGTATATACATACATATTATATTATACGTGCGATTATTATGCACATTAAAATAAAAAATTACCGCCCTTCTGTGAGGTCAATTTTAATACTCAGTTTGCAATCAAACTTTATACAAAAAAAAAAAAACAAAGTCTAAGTTAATATAATTTAGAACAGATAACTCGTAAAATCAGGGGTGTAAGAACGTTTTTCGTTTGAGGGGATACAAGTTGAAAAATCAAAAAATCACGGAATTTGGAATATTTTTGCAGCAGTGACAAAACTAAGAAAGTGCTACTGGTAATATTATAGGTAACCCTGCCTCTCAACCAATGGAATTATTTTAAAAAACTAGCGCAGTGATATTTCGCTAGAAAACCGAGTCTGCCAATTTTTAATGATATTAGTATTAAAATGAAAAATGGAAAAAAAAAAAAAAACCTAAATTAATATGCAATGTAAAAACGACGCTCATAACTATTTGCGCCGTAAATAAGAAAAAGATACTTCAGCTTCTACCAAACTTTCACTCACATAATGACAACTGACAATCCATCGTGTAAAGTTCAGTCCGATTTCCTTGATAGTTTTCTCAAAACCATGAACCAAAATTCTTTTTCAGTTTTCTAGAAAACTACCAAACGAATAAGTATCAAACTTCTATCAGACTTACACATGTATTAGCAAAATCTGTTGTGAAAATTTCGACTCGATCCCTTCAGCAATTTTCTTAAAATTGTAGAAAAACCACTGTTCCAGCAATTTTTTCTTTTTCAGTTATCTCGGAAACTATCAAACAAATAAGCAACAAACTTCTGTCATACTTGCATTAACATAAGGAAAATCTATCATGAAAGTTCTAACACTATCCCTATTGTAGATAGTTCCTTCAAAATTGTGGAAAAATCACTTTTAAAGTATGTATTTTTTGCTTCTCTGGTTTTTTCAAAAACTACTGCACCAATAGACATCAAACTTCTTTCAGACCTGGTGTGTGTCCTGAAAATTTCAGCCTTATACGTTTTGTAGTTTTCTCAAAACTATGAACCAAAATTCTCTTCAGCAATTTATTCTTTTTCAGTTTTCTGAGAAACTACCGAACAAATAATCACCAAACTCCTATCAGACATTCACTAACAAGGAAAATGTATCATGGAACCATCGTGAGATCACTATCTAGGTATCATTTTAAAAAAAGTTCATGAAAATCGGTTCTAAGCAGGTCTGTCAAGCTGAATAAATAAAACTTAAGCTAGGTATAGGCTTTTGGCTTGCTCCTTAGAAAATACAACTTCGAATTGAAGTTTTCAGATTTTGAGTTAAATATTTTCTTAAATTTGTAACTAAATAACATGAAATAAATAAAATTTATGATTATATGAGTAATTTGATAATAAAAAGAAAAACTAATAAAATTACGGTGTAGTGTAGAGAAAATAAGCCAAAAGTGGAAGAAAAAATATGGCCTTCGGCTGGATTTCATCTGGAAAAAATTAAGCTTAGGCTTCTAGTTTAAAGCTGAGAATACCAAAAATAAACTTTTTTGGCTTTTAACTTTTGGATTTCAGCTAGCTTAACAGTCCTGGTTCTAAGAATAAGAATTTATACTCAACAAATATTTATTTTAGGTTCGTCTTAAAAAAATGCTGATGAATGTTTTAAAAATTCACAACACTACCCAAATAAAATAGGTTACAACACGACTGCCTGGTCATGTGCATTCACTATTACCAGATTAACGACATTGCCGGTAACACGATGCCCATAACAATGGAAACGAACATTAAGAAAAATATTTTAAAAAATTTTGGACCTATGTTAAAAATAGATAGGAAATAAACCAAACGATGAATAATTCTGACTGATGAATAATTCTGATATCGAGCTTATTTTAAGGTAGAGAAAGAAAATAAAATTAGGATTAGTTCAATTTCATGATATGAATTTACAAAAAAATTTTCATACAAATATAAATCCTTTATATTATAATACAACACCTTTCCTAAATGAAATGAAGAAAAAAAAAGTAAATTACTTGACCAGTTCAATGAAGACGACCAATTTTCACGCCAAATATAGGTATAGGAAATGAGAAAGATAAGGATAACATTAGTCTTCTGATTGTCTGTCTCTTTTCAACGCGTTTGCCCGTCGTGTTTCGTAGCGTGAACATTCTATTAATCTTTTTTTACTTCTGTGGTAGGCATCAAACTATTATCAGACTTGCGATTATATGAGGATTAACTTTCGTTCGAATTTCGAACAAATCCCTTTCATAGTTTTCTCGGAATCATGGAAAAAACTTCTTTTTCATAAATTTTTTGTTCTCCAGTTTTCTCAGAAATCAAAAAACCGATAGGCATCGAACACCTATTAGACTTGGTCCTATAAGAATAACTTTTGTGCAAATTTTAGCTCCATCCCTTTCGTAGTTTTCTCAAAACTGTGAACACAAAATTTAGGCCATACTTACATACATCATATCTAAATAATGTGCACGTACTTACAACCAATTAGGTTGAAATGGGAAAAAGCGGTACCTACCAATAATTTCCTCTATCGGAAAATGGAAAATTTTCATCATCCGTGGACCCTCTGTGAGTAGATTTAATACCATGTTTGTAACCAAATTGGGTGAAAAGTTTCCATGAATACCTACTTAATTAAATAAAAACTCAAATATAGCTATTTGACTGTATTTTATTACGGTACACCTTTTTTGTTTTACTTAACCAATCAACAGAACTGCCATTGTTGTTCTTCTGGTATGTACCATGTTATAGCAACTGCATGACCCTTGATTATTAGAATTCTGATTCAGACATTGAATATTAATAAATAACGTTTATATTTGTTTGATTGTTCAAAATCCCACTTTCCCAAAATCTGAATTTGAGTTCTTTCTTTACCACTTTCATGAGAAAAAAACAGTTACAGTCAAAATTAATTGAAAAGTGTAAATATAAGTATTAGTAAGTGTGAGCTTTCTGAGTTCCACTATGTGTTGGTAACATCGCTGGAATTCGGATTCCTCATTTATGTCGTTACATGTAAATATATATCCAAATGTAGCTCTCATTCCTCAAATTTACTTGTTTTATACATTTCCTTCATTTTATACAACATCTTACCCCTCAAACCTGCCATGTAAATAACATTTTAAGCTAATTCAATAGAACTCACCAGCACTCTTCTACACCAATTATTCCAACTGGACCTCGGGTTGTCTACATTTTCAACGGAGCTCAGATTCCTCAAATAAGTGTATGTATATATATATTTATGAATTTGATTTATTGGTGCCAAAATTTTCCTGAGGTCATGAAACGAAAAACATACCCACCCCCAACCCTGGGAGCTAATACCGCACCAAGCGTAATAAGTTGATTTTCTAAAGAAAATCTACGTAAAAACGTTTTGTTCAAAAACAAAGCTGAGCCTGTACCTATAGGCGCTTCACTATTTGAAGTCTATTATTTTTATGTCAATGTTGGTTAATTAATGTAGTGGTTATAGTTTAACAAAATTCCAAACAACTGGTCCTAAATAGATCCAAAATTAATCTTCGTATTTTCGTAATTTTTCATTGGCAAATGATTTTTTACTTTTCTCATGAATTTTGTGTGGAATTTTACAAGAAATCGACGAAAATCCTGTTAACTTTGGAGAAGGACGTGAATTCGTGTCAAGTGTACATTTTTTTCCTCCGTGTCGTAGGTAGTATAAAGCTTTTAGATGGCAGATAGTGATGAGAGGTTTAACGAAAAGTTGTTCAGTCATCGTGTTGTTCATGTTTAAAGTTCAGGGATTAAAAAATTATCGAGTTTGAATTGAAAGTAGGTAATTCTGAGTGAATAGATTTTCAAAAAAATTTACTGTATACGTTTTTAGTGATTGTAATAAATTTCGACCTATAGTCACCTCAAAACGTTTAATACTTAATTTTGCAAGTTTTGATTACCCGCGATTAAAAAAGAGACGTTGTTTTTTGTTTTTGTTTTGAACATCTGCAAAAACCAGCTGTTAAAAAAAAGAAAAAAGAAGCAAATGTTATTGAAATTGACTTTATGATGGTGGTAGTTTAGCTGGGAACTTTTTTCATTTCATATCGAATATTTTAGTTCATTATCAAGAGAAAACTCTCGTCCAGTAAAGTTTGCATCCTGAAAATTTTGAAATTTTCAAAATTTGAAAACTTCTAGTAGAAGAACTAGCTGCGCTAGAATTATGAAATTTGAAATTTTATGAGGTATCTTCTGTACCATGATTTTCTTTTTTCATCCTCATGGTACTTAATAGATTTTTAGATGAGAGCAAGTGTATATTGTCCACAACTTTCGACCGGTTGTCAGATTACTACTAAAATTGGCACGATTTTATTTCTTAATCATTCGAAGGAGACGGACGAATTTCTTAACTAATGATTGAGGGTAGTCGAGTGTGGAACTCTTAGATAGGACCATTTACCAAAAATCACTCTAAATTGCTAATAACTCGAGAAACAATGAACTAATCAAAACCAAAATCGGTTGGGTTCACCTATACACTATAATACCTATTGATGTCCTTATCAAATTTATTAAAAAAAAAAACTAGCGCAGCAAGTCTCGCTAGAAAAAGTAGATTTAGAGAAAAAAAAATTAAGAATTTTGATGGTCCCATAAATTTTTTGTAAATTTATGTGTATAAATGGTATGCTATGACTGTATGAAATTTATTAGCTGCTGACGAAATATTAGACAATGTGAAATTTAAAAGCATTATTTCTTGAAATAAAAAATTAATTAAGATGATAGAGTATGGTAAATAACCATACAATTTCGAATAAAATCAAAGAAATACAATAAAGTTATAAAATAAAATGAAAAAGAAAACATGAACATGTGGATAATTTTTGTAAAAATAAGTTTACGCAAATTAGAAAAAAAGAAAAAAAAAACTTACCGGAAATATCAACCGGTCGATCTGTACAAAAATTAATAGCATGCTACAATAAATTATGATACATATTTGTTTCAAATTTTGCACATATGGTTACAAAATTTCACATTTTATGGTCAATATAAAAGCGAAAATAGCGGTACCGGAAGTACCCGTCCGGCCAGTCCACACCAAAAATAGTATTGTAGTACAATAAATCATGATCAATGTTTATTCCGAGTGGCTTTGATGCAAAATTGAGCATTTTATAAACAAGAATAAAAAAAAAATGGTGGTATCAAAAGTACCGTCTGGCCGATCCCCACCAAAATCAATAGGTTTTGTCCTTGGCTTAGTACAAATGTTCGTACCAAATTTCGTGATTGGACAAAAATTGCGACCTGTACCACCGAAACAAGAAATTGATTTATATCTATCTATACAAGCTGAAGTACCCGTCTCACAGACTGGCCAGACAATAATGCCACAAAGTATCATCAAATATCTGACTTATTTTCTGAGTTTTCTTCATCGAATAGTAAACCATTCCATAATTCAAGAAGATTTTAGTTTTTTAACTGTATTATTTCTTTAAAAGATGTGTGTGCCCTTATTAATATATTTATGGATGTATTTGTTATTTGTACTTTATTGTCAATATGTGATAATTTCTACAAATTGATTGTATTTCTTGTTTTTAAAATGTGCAAATAAGCTTGAAAAAAGATATTATTGTAGCCTACTGCTAATTTTGGCTTGGATCAACTAGATGGTACTTCCAGTAAAAATACTTATTTTTGTTTTTAACCTGGCTATAAAATGCTTCATTTTGAACAATTGTTTATAATAATTGATTATAAAATTCTACCAATTTTAATATAGATCCATAGGATGGTATTTTCTTCAAGTCAATTTTCATTTTTAAAGGTTTCAAACTGTGTAATTTCAAAATTCAAAACAAATATTTTTACTTATTATCCTTAGTGCGGTATTAGCCCCCAGGGTTGGGGGTGGGTACATTTTTTGTTTTATGACTTCAGGAAAATTTTGACACAAATAACTCAAATTCATATTATAAATCAATTTCTTGTTCCCTTAGGTTGCAATTTTTGTTTGATAATCACAAAATTTGGTACAAACATTTTTACTGAGCCAAGGATCAGATCTTTTGATTTTAGTTCAAATTTTAATTGAAAAAATGCTGTTATTTTTCACATTGTCTAATATTTTGTCAGCAGTTAACACATTTCATACAATCATAATATACCATTAACGCATATAAACTTACAGAAAATTAATGTGACTATCAAAATTCATAATTCTTTCTCTCAAAAACCTATTTTTTCTAGCGAGGCTTGCTGCGCTCAAGTTTTTTTATCTTATTCCTTTTAATAGGAAAAAAAATGAATGTCTGGAATGAATCTGCTGACATTAACATAAACAAAGTCATTAGTTGGCCGGTTACATAGCTTCGCCTCTTGTTGGGATTATTTATTTGGTAAATAATTTTCTATAGCAAACACAAACACTAATGTAAAGATTAGTGTCACATACCCACTCACACATAGACACTTATGCAAGACAACTTTAAACCTTAATTTCAGCAGTTTGGCTGAACGGATTTTACTTTTTGAGGTCTATGAACCACCTGTAGGATATTCTTTATTTGTGGTATGAGTTTTGAAAAATTTTGTTCAGTATATTGAGAGAACATTCAGGACAGAGAATGGTAACTTGTCTTTATATATTAGATATATATGAATTTGAGTTATTGGTGCCAAAATTTTCTTGAGGTCATCAAATGAAAAACATTCCCACCCCTAACCCTAAGGGCTGATACCGCATCAAGCGTAATAAGTAGATTTTCTAAAGAAAAACCTACTTAAAAAGGACAATATTTGACGTCATACACGGACCTTGCCACAGGGGAGATTTAAATTGCGCCGACACCAACTCTATTACAAAATGTATTTAGACGAAACTTACAGCCGTTATTGTCTTAACAACAATTTATTTGAATTACAGAATAATACGCTGCACTTACTAAAACATACATGAATTTGAGTTTGTTGTGTCATTGGCAAGTTTTTTTGAGTTTCTTAGGACCACAAACGAAAATCTATCTCCATCTTAACTCGATTTTTGTTTTTATGCACCTCTGGTCCATAACAGCCCGTTTTCTTCCTTCATTTTAAAACTGAAAGTTCGGAGGCTCTACAGACTTTCAAAAAGTGCCAAAATGAGCCGAAAGTGTATATATATATATACTTATTATATATTATATGTATCGTGTACAGAAGAATTTGACTGACCTATTTATTCATGATGTACGATTCAGGATCGGCGCTTTTTCACCCATAGGTCCCGTCATTACTCCAAATCCAATAGTTGTATTTTCCTTTGGAAAGTACACTAATAGAGAATTAATAGAAACAATGCCGTTTTTAAAATTTTTGTTCATTTCGAAAGCTAATAGTTGCGTAAAACATTTTTCAGTGATAACCCATCATTGTTATAACGACAAATTAATTTTTATAGTCAGATTTCACTAAAAACGAAGTCATTTTGAGTTACCTAATGGCGAGTGAAAATATTAGAAGAAAACTAACCCGTTTTTGCACGATAAAATTATCTCTTTCAGTTTTATGGAATAAACGGGTCCCTACGAGAATAAATCCCCTAAATTTCCCTACAAAAAAGATCCTTACCCTTGTTTACAACCCTTGTCTTCGGCATTATCATATTTTTCTAATTTTCATTAAGTACCTGTCCTTTGAAAATAAAGAAAGAATAAAAGCTCAAGGGGGTTATCAATTACCACCTCAATCACTGCCCAGCACGCGTCACATGCGACTAGATGATTAAGTTGCTTGCTTATGATTGGTGATAATTTGAAAACAGAAAACCTCAAACTTGAAATATTGGTGAATCATTGGCATTGCCCTCAGTAATATGAGAAAGATAGGTAGAATTTGTATACCTACAGAAAATATTCGATCGAGTAACCGCTTTCTTCACCGAATTATCTCACAAAAATAAAGTTCTACATGAATACATTTTGTGATATCGACTAATTTAAATTAGTCCTAATGCAGTTCAGTGCCTAAGTCAGGTTAGAGATTTTACAACGTAGCAAAAATATTGACAAAAATTCCTTTATTGTGGAAAAAAATAAAATAAATAAATAAACGAACAAAATTGATTATACTCTATTTAACGAGAGATTGGCAAAATAAAATTAGTAATATTACATTAATGAGCAAGAAAAGCAGAAAGAAAATCAACAATTTTAGTAGAAAAATTGGTGGGTATTTTCTTATGCAGGGCGAATATAATTGCCTTTTCTATTTTCTCAAATCGATATATATACGTCATGTTTTGGCAATCTTTCGCTGGATCGACTATAGTTCATCTTTAAAATGATTTTCGAGTATTCTTGAAACTTCTTAACATTTTGATACTTGCACATCCCTTATTGTAGATACATTTAATGATGTATTAAGAAAAATTTTTTTCAAATTGGAACGTAAAGAGGAAACAAAAATTTGATCTGTCTCTGTTCATGCATAAGTCGAGGCATTAATGCTGAAAAAAGCACTTGAATAGTATCACTTTCTAGTATGTTTGTCCAGGGTTGGCCAAATTAACAAAGTAGCCTTAAAAGGAATCTGCTTTCTGGTTTATCGTTCGTTTTCTTTTTTGCTCAGCGTTAGATCATTGGTTTTAATATAATGTTCCTTGCTTATGTCTGTTTGTCAGATATGTGATTTTATTCCCTGATTATACCCAGGTATGATTATTACCGATCTCTTCAACAATTCTGTACAGATGTAAGTAACTTTCTAATTTTCGATCTCTGGATGTTAGTGTCTTTCGAATGATAGTTATTCAGTGTTTTTGGAATGGGATATAAATTACTCAAGTTTTAAAATTCCTTTATGCCTCATTATTCCCTGTTATGTCCAGTTGTTTATCAGCTTTCGTCATCAATGACCGATTGTATCATATGATGGAATTTTATGGTGTAACCGGTTTTTTAATCCACCATGTTTTGATAGTTAGGAGTTGATACGGTCAACCTTTATAAAAAATGTTCCTTTCAAAAAATCTACTGATCATATTTTTCATGAAATTCCTGCACTGGCCTAGAAATACGGGAATGTAGGGATGAACTGTTAGCCCCATTAAAAAGTGGGGGCACAGAATGTAATTTATTCCTCCCTCAACTAACAAATTTCGGTTGATTGATCAACTCTGCACATTTTATTAATCGCGTTAATTAGCTGTGAGATACGTTACTTACTCATTTATTCAATGAAACCAAATTGAGTTGTGTTGAACATTTCTTCGTTTACATCGCCCACCATTTGTTTTTTTCGATCCAAATTACTGATCCATTGTTTTGAATTTTCTTTTGTTTAAATCTCTCCCTAACACGACCAAAAATCATAACAATTAAGTATACTTATTTATGTTTTATTTCGCAATTATTTTTGATTTTATCTTCAAAGATTTCATTTCTTTTCAATTTTTTTGGCCTGAAAAAAAAAAATCCAGGCTCCTGATAAAAGCTACCCCATATCTGTAGGTAAGTAGTCTTAATAACATTTTGATTTCTACCTTGCTGCTGCTAACAATGAAGATAAAAAATTAATGATTTTACCTCTATAATGTTGCGTTTATCTGAGATTTTTCGCCGAGTATTGTTTGAAAAAAATAGGGAATTTTGCTTTGGAAAGTTTGAAGAGTAGTGGAAATAGTGTCCTTCAAGGGATATTAAAAACAATTTGAAAACTAATGCTTCAGTTAGACAATTGTCAAACTGTAATTAACGTAGACACCACTTCATTTTCATACAAAATTATATACTCGGCTTAACATTCACGATTACTGTTCGAGAGTGGATGGAGTAAGGAAAAAAATCACACTAAATTACCAATGACTCAGTAACAAACAAACCAATCAAAATGAGGTTTATCTAAATTATAAAACCTATTAATATACAAAATTTAATCCCAATTAAAATTAAAATTAAAATCGCACCCTACCTAATGTTATACAGAAATTGTCAAAATCTGGCTTAAAATCGTGTCAGGCGCAGGCCTTACGAGTTGCGACTAAATGACATCAGATTCTACAAGGTTCATAATATTTAACGTAGAATCTATTTGCGTATCAAATATGAGCCCTTTTGGATGAAAATTATTCAATTCTTTCAAATTTTCTTAAACTTAATTCGCAATTGACCAGCATTTTATCCTCCACTAAGATGTTTGTCAATGATCGAACATTCTTTTCATTTCAAACATGCGCTGTGCAGTATACGTAGGTGTATACAAATTTTCTGGACAGCATTAGATAATGTTTTCAAGCCTCAAAAATCCATGTGTTTGGACACTCGCCCTTGGAAAACACTCTCGATCTGAAATGGGAAAGGTGCGTTTTTGTCACACGTAATTGTAATCAAACCTCTTCAGGTAGAAATTGTCTCAGCGATGCGTAGTTTACCTTTCATAAAAATTTTAGTCAGTTCTTTGACCTTTGGGGCAGGCCAAACAACTTCAGTTGTATAAGGTTTTTTCGCTGAAACTGATAATTTTTATTTATCATCCTTCCCATCGCCCTGGCGAAAGAATTACGAGATTTTTATACACAAAGATTGTCGCGTCATTTTGATCGGTAAAATCATTTAGTTGGTCAAAGAGGATTTTACTCTTCTCGGTTTTTCAATTTTCAAGTTGTACCTTCCTAAATGAGAATCGTTCCTACGCCCCCTGCATACCCGTATTCGAAGCGAAAAGTAAATTCGGTTCGATCGTATTTGAACACGTCGAAGTAAATAATAATTAACAGCTCGTTTACAAGAAAAATGGGTAAAAATCTACATTCTACACTGTCATTAGATGCCTCACCGGGTGTAAAAATTATTGCGTCTAAAGCAGTTCCGTTCCGTGATTGCAATAAAAAAAAAAAAAAAAAAAAAAAAAGTACGCGTTTTTTATTAATTTTATTTAACGATATTATAGAATTACGAAACTCGTGACTGAAAGCTATAAAGGCATAAACACGCATAATACTAATAGGCCGTATGCAATGTATTTGAATATATTTACCACAATATTGTTATGTGCAGCTACTCTGGTTATTCTTGTAGTCGAAGCCTAATGACACATTATTATAATATTATTGCTGTACGGCGGCGGAGGAAAAAAAAAACCCTGCTTAAAGTATAATGCGCCGACACGCCCGCTTAATCTATTCACTGTTACTAAACAATCTGAGTGGAAGACCAAAATGAAAGAAAGAAAAAAAAAAATCGGAAAATTTAGCCACGAAGAATGTTGGTAAAAAACAAAACAAAAATCGCGTAATTTCGATGAAATTTTTGTCGAACAACGACGAAACCACTGACTGCACGCACTTGCCGGATAATAAAAGTACCAAAATAAGTTACCTTACAAAAAAAAAAAAAATTATCCTACTAGAGAAGATGCGAAAGTACAGAAAAATTGTGGCAAGTTCGGCATTTTAAACGCTTGCGTCGTCCCACCCAGTGTTGCCAATTCGCGTACGCCGAAGGACGGCTACGTCATTCTCGCACACATACAAAGTCCGCGTTTATTCCTTGCCCTGGCACAGTGTGTACATATACGTACGCTGAATATAGGTACCGGAAGGGAGTGGGTGAGGGGGTGCGCGAAATAGAGAGCAAGAGAGAGTGAGTCAGTGAAAAGAGACAAACGAGCGGGAGAATGAGGTAAGGTTGGCGAAGAGAAAAAAAAAGGTAAAAATAAAACGTTTTATTACGTTTTTTTTAACGCCCCACCGCCCCTGTTACCGTGTACCCCCTATCCCCCTTCCCGAATTTTTCGGTTGTTTAAGGGGCGCAAATTGTGTACTCGCCGCCCTCATTCTGCCGCGATCCTCGCGCGTCAGTCTCCGTTTATTAATAAAACGTCGAGAATCGACGTTTGATCGTTGCTCCACTCACCCCCTGGATCCGACCGCCACCCCCTCTCGCCGTTCAACTTTGTTCCTTCTTCGCTTCACCAATCATTTTATGAATGCGTAACGTGTATATATATATATATATATATATATACACGTATATAATATATATAACAAATTTATTTCTATTTTGTGCGACTCGAAAACCTCCATATACGCGAGTACGGCGTTCTTTTTGGACTTTTGTTATTGTCGAATTTCTGGCCGTGTTTGTGCACTGCTCCACCAGTCCCCTTCACACCTCTCCCCCCACCCTTTGCAGTATGCGTGTGGTCGCCGCCGAATGGTAATTGTGTTGCAGTTTGCTGGCTTTGCGCCTTTGCCAGTGATTTGTTTGTTTCGTTGTCCCTTCTTTTTTTCTTTTTCTTTTTTCTGCTTTATGTTTTCGATGATGATAAATTGTCGCGTGCAGGTTTTGTCGGAGGTGGCCGGGTGAGGTAGGCTATGTTGCGTATAATTACTGTTGTGTGTGTGCGTATACGTGTGTGCGCGCGCGCGCATGTGTTAGAGTACATTTCAAAGTTTGTTTGGAGAAATGGGTGGCGTTGCCCGTTCACGAAAAGGTTAATTGTTTTTACTCGACCCACGTTGTTCCAATAACCCTAATTATAGTCGTTAATAATCGTCGTAACCGACGTCGCGTTCGTCACTTTGTTCTTTATACACTGTGTTCCAATCTCTTTCAGAAAACGTGAATAGGGAGGTGCTGTTCGATAGCAGCCGGTGAGCGATCGGCGGTCACTGACCTTGCCCCCGTACGCGAACCAGGGCCGTCGAAAACTCTAAATTATGGAAATGGTTTTTAACAAAGTTCTTGCGGGTTCCTAGTCATCCTCGCTTTTTGTGCAAATAAACTGACCGATACCCTATCGAAAAAGGCAGGTACTGAAGGTCCAATCTGTAATAGCCAAAAGAAGTGGTTTTGTACCTAGTTACGACCACTTTCGGGAGTACACCATACACGAAATATCACGTACTTAAAAGTAGTAATATTTCTAAGATAGATTCAGATTAGTCATCCACAAACTATAGTGGACCTTAACATTTGTTTGAGACTCAATAATATTTGAAACACATGAGTGAGTTAACACATTTAATAATATAATAATTTGTACATACAGTACATATTTCTACGTTAATATTAATACATATTCAATCACAATTCAACAAGCAAGACTATCTGTTCACCAGAGACTTCTACGAGAGAGGTTCCAGGTACTTAGAAGTAGCTGTTGGAGAACTGAACTAAACTGAACAACTATACAACTGAATCGAGGGATTATATACTCGTTCAGGGTATGAAAACGTACGTGTCGGATAGGTAAAGTGAGGTAGGGTGTTGTTATTATAGGGTTGTGCTGACTCGTCGAGTACTCGAGGGACAGGTACAACTAGGTCATAAATATACAGAAGGTATATCTGTATATGTAAAATTAAATACGAATAGTTTTGTGGTTGTTTATGAAGAGTTATAGGAAGGTAATTTGTTGACAAATATCTATATTTTTGGTATTCGAAAATGAGTGAACGAATATGTTCGTCATTTCTCAAAATAGACGAAAATATACGTTACACAATTCTCCGGGGGGAACAAAAAAAATAAGGAAAAAAAATTTTTCCAAAGTCTATCCAACACATACATATGTCCAGATAATTCTGCATAATTAAAATTACGTCATATAATGCGAGTATGAGTATATATACTTAGAATAACATTTTTATGAATCTTAGTTATGAATAACAAATTTTTCTTACGTATATATATAAATAATTAATATATCGTATTATTTTGTGTAATTTTTACAATGCTGTGCTTTTTGTTAGGTTCACACAGTTTTGGTGACAGGTTAATTTTAAATATACAATAATAATTATTAAAATAAGTGAAATTGCACTTAACCATATTAGGAACATTTCATTAATGAAAGTTATATAATCATTGAAATTTTGATCGGGTATTTGCAGTTTGATGGATTTAATTTTGTTCTCCAAATTGTTCATGGGAACAGTGTGAGGAACAAAGTTTTTCCAATTTGGGTTGTAGACCTTTGTCGTTGCCAGATCAATGGCAAGATCAAAAGGTTCTATCGAATCAGAAAAATATGTCCACAAGAGTGGTAAATGATTTTTGATTTTAATAGTCTCTTCTAATGATTCAGAGAGACAAGGGATTTCTATTGGAATGATTACAGTATTTTTGTTATTTTTATCAATATCTTCAATTTGGATGTGACAAGGTACGTCCAGAATGAAGGTTCCAGGGGAATCATTGTTTATTTTTAATTTTTCGGATTTTTTCGTAACAGAATTAGTTGCTACGAGGGAGTTAAAATTTACAATAGCAAACTTGGTGTAACCAATAGGGTGCACCAATGTTTGGTTATTATTAGGGTTGCATTTAAATGAACAAGATTGTAATAGGTTTTGGTTTAAGTCTTGGAAGAATAAATTCTTTGCACAAGACGATAATTTATCACTTCCTCTATTAGAAGGAAGGAAGCATAATGGTTTATCCGAGTTACAATAATGGAGGTTGGTTCCACTAATATAACGTACAGAATTTGTTCTGATTTCATGAATTATCAAAGATGGTTCTTGATCCCAGCTACACAGTTCATTAGAGTGACTTTTGAATGTGAGCGGAATAAAGTCGTAAATTTCGTATTTTGAATCTAATTGTTTTAGGGGGATTTTAATTTCTAATTCTAAAGTATTTTTAAAGAAGTTACAATTTACAAGTTCAGCGTGATAATAATTTTGAATGTCCTTAATGGGTATTGCTAGGTCGAGACCTAGATTTTTTGTAATTTTTGAAAGTTTTACTAAATCTTTTTCTAATATTTCCTTTGAGATAATCGAAGATGGGATCATATGAGATTTACACGACGTTAGGATATTTGATAGTCTTAACGTGTTTATTAGGTAATTATCATAGAATCCTTGTATATAGTTTAGCGAGATTAGAAGTTCGTGTTCTTCTAGCGAGTTTTCCATAAAAGAATTTGTATGCGAGATAAATCTTGTCATAAAATTGTTTGTATGGTCAATGAATCTATGCAGATTAGTAGACGTATTTACTAAGGCTGCATGCTCGATTAGTAGCTGATTTTTAATAATATCGTATTCTTCTTTCAACGAGATTTCATTCGCCAAGAAGTTTCGTCCATCTCTAAAGTTTAATACTCGACAGCAAAATCGTAGCGCATCTCCGAAGAAAGATCTGATCGGGGTGAATACGCTTCGTTTGCTTCGAATAGACGATGGTGTCGAATAGAAATCTTGTATCATCGCAATGTTTTGTTCTTTCAGATTTTTTATGGTATTTTTTAATCGTTTCGCCATTTCTGCATATTTGCAATTTTTCCAGGTTGTTTCATTACACAACCGGTGTTTGAAATTCGTTTCTAATAGTTTATCTGCTGATTCATGCAAGTCTAGCTTAATGGAGTAAATTATTGGGGCAGATTTAGAATATACGAAAATATTGCTTATTTCTTGAAAATAAGCGCCAGTTGACGCCGTCGTAATCCTATATGGGTCAGACGATGTTCTTTGCGCAATATTAGTCGAAGAAATAATTATTGCGAAATAGAAAAGTAGGTTCGTATACATTTTCTGAAACAGAAAGAATGCAACGTCTAAATTATTTACGAGACAGATGGAATATGAATTTTAGGAATTTATTTCGACGTGACTTAGTTGGGGCACGGGGAAAAGACAAATTTTGCCGACATTAACATTATTAATTTCGGTCAATTGATTAATATAAAATTATTGGATTCGAGTGCAGTTAGTATTCAAACTTTGCCTGCTCTTGATCCGTTCTGTCTTCGTTGATTATTTTTCGTGTGTTATTTTTTTCGTCTATACTTTTCTTTCCGGATTTTTCCACGTTTTAGTGAAGTGCCAGTGACTTGTGCAGTTCGGCAGATAGAACAGAATCTTTCTTCCTCTTTTTTTTCTTTGCGTGTTATTTTTCCGTATTTCAAAAAACTATGTCGATCGTATACCTCAACGACCGCATGTTCAGTTCGCATGGTAAGGTGGATGCTAACGAGACCTGGTTCATTGGGAATCAGGTTCTCAATAAGATCCACCCATTCCAGGATTGTCCCTGCGAGCCACGTTTGTTCTACACGCTTCATCGGCTGTTCTCCCTGTTTTATCGTGTTTCTGGAGAGTTGGACAGGAGTGCCTTTCTGGCTGACTTCGAGCCGCATCGAGTGCCAGAGGAAACCATTTTGGAGGAGGTGAGCTATTGGTGTCATTCAGTGAGGTTAGTGTGTTGCCCCAAGTGCGAGGTTTTCGCTAGGCATCTGCTTTTCTCCTTACAAGTATTCTATCCTCATGCCATGATGGTTGAGATAGGGTACTCGGGGATTAAGTTAGAGTTTCGCGGTAATCTTGATACTTCAGGGGTGGTTGGTCTAGGGATACTCTCTGGCCTACTGGTTGGTCTGCTCTGCGTTTCGCAGCAGACGAACACAGAGGTTACGGTTGAGTATGTTCATCTAGAACGCATCTACCTCACTGATTTCCTAATAGGTTCCAGCGGGGTTAGTATTGCTCGGTTTTTAAACCAGCACTATAAGCCCCGTCTGGACATCTCCGTCTCCGTGTCTGGTTTCCGAATGGTTCGGCATTACGATGCCGTCGAGGGAAGTCGTGCGATGTCGCTCCGTGGAGGATGGTTGCTCACCAATCCCACGGTGTATACATTCCTGTGGGACACCCCTTCGATTGAGGATAGTGCTTCCACCGTCGATTCCAAAGGAGATCAACGTGAGAGCGCCTCTTCCTCATCGAGTAGCAGTACCACCAGCGGAGAACACCTTGCGGAGTTCCTCGAGGGTTATGCCGACACCTGGGCCATCGGTAAGTTTTTTTTTTAACATTTTTCCTAATTTAAGTTTTTCCAAAAAAAAATTTTTTCAACGTATTTTAGTGCGCAGCTGAGGAGAGAAATAATTTTCTAAAATAAAATCACATAAAGTGGGGGGGAAGGGAGGTATCGTGATTGAAAAAACCAATCTGACTACGGGTAATATACTTTACACACAGTTATTTTGGTTTTTTCCGAGGGCGACCCCTTGGTTTAGGTATGATTTGGGTTGGAGTGGGATTTTCGATGTTTTCGTCTATTTCTTCTATTTTTATTTCATTACTTAATTCGTCTGTATTACGAGATTTATACGGAATTAATCGTCGTACGTGAACTGTTTCGTCGTACGCAGTTTTATCGTCTGTTTTAATACGAATTGCATAATTTAGATCCGTGACCTTTCTAACAATTTTATATGGTCCGGTGTATTTCATTTTATTTTTCGCGACGTTTTTTGATTGACGCAGCAAAACAAGGTCATTAGGTTTGAAGTCAATGATCTTGTGGTGTGCGTTATAATGTTTCGCGTTTTTTTCCGATGCTTTTTTTGCTAAGCTCGGCGTTTTTTCTCTCGTTTGAAGGAGATTTTCAATTTCTTCTTCACGAGTTGTTTTGTTATTATTACTTTCCGGTATTTCTGGTATATGTACTTCTGGGTTGAATCCATGAAGTAGGTAAAATGGAGATTTATTATTTAAGTGTTCGATTGGGCTTATATTATATGCGAAAATAATTTTATTAATTGTTTCGATCCATTCTTTTTCGTTTGAATGGTCGTATTTTGATAATGATTTTTTTATTACTCCGTTGATTTTTTCAACGAGTCCTTGCGATTGGGGGGAATAAAATGAAGAATAAATAATTTTGATATTATTTTCTTCGCAAAATTTACGGACGGTTTCATTTGCAAAATGACCTCCGTTATCGCAGGAAATTTTTCCTGGGGTGCCATACGTGTAACAAATAAATTTCAAATACTCAATTACGCATTGAGCATTTGGGTTTTTTGTTGGACGTATGGTGCAGAAATTTGTGCTTTTGTCTACACCGACAAGCACGTACGAGTGTTCATACTCGGTATTAAATTTTCCGATGAAATCGATCTCTAAATGTGAAAACGGTTTAGGGTTTTCGATTTCAATATGTTTGAGGTAGCCAGCCTCTTTCGGGGAATTTTGTGCCATTTGACACTCATGACACGATAATACGTATTCCGTAATTTTTTGTACCATGTTTTTAAAGAAAAACTGATTTTTTATTTTATTTTTTGTTTTCTTTATTCCGAAATGACCTCCATACAACGGATCGTCATGTAGTTTTTTTAGAACTACCGGAATTAATTTTTCGGGAATTACTGTAACCGCTTCATCATACGATGAGGTTGGGTTAGGTAATTTCTTTAATACGTTGTTTTCGTCAAGGAAATATAGTTGTATAGTACGATTCAATTTTCGTATTTTATTTTTATCTTTTTTTATTTCGTTATAATTTAATAATGAAATTACATTTTTCCAATGCGGGTCATTTTCCTGCATTGTCTTTAAATTTTTGGGCAATTCAATTTTTTGGGGGAATTCAGAAGTTTGACCTTCTGATTGGGGAGGTAATGTGATGTCGGGAATTGACATTTGTGTGACAACTGGGGTCACAGGAGGGGTTGGGATGATCTGATTATCGAGGTTTGCCTCTTTAAGAGCAGATCTTGTAACTACGTTAGTAGTTTTGTTGGGACAATTTTCAGAATGATTTAACTCATTCTGTGGGATTGTGGTTTGTACCACGGGATAATATGGGAAGGTTGATGCAAGGGAAGGGGGAAAATAATATGTTTGGGGCGTTGTACTTGGGTAGTACCACGCATTTTGATTCTGAAAGAATACAGGGTTTAATGGGACAGAATTGTCATTGTGAATTCTACACACAGTATTCACATTTTTTTCTTCGTCCTGAAGAGCATATTTTTTATCTACTAAAAATTCACCTTTTTCAAATGTGATTTCGTCCGGTTCATCATGCGGACGAGATAACATATCAGCCATACAATTATTTTTTCCGGCGATATGTTTAATTTGGAAACTATATTCGTTTAATTTCGATATTAATCGGATTAATCTTGGACTTGGAGTATTAAATTTCTGATGATAAATCAGAGGTTTATGGTCCGTGTATACTACGAAGCGTAATGCAAGTAGGTATCCACGGAAATGAGCTAATGCATTCGTAATAGCTAACATTTCCAAGTCAAATGAACATAATTTTGACTGGGCAGGTTGGACTCTCTCAGAGAAATATCCAACTGGATGTTTATGCTTCGTAACGGGATTAGTTTGCAGCAGTACTGCACCTAATGCGATTTTTGAAGCATCAACTTCTACACAGGTTTCCAATTTCGGATCATATATTGCTAATACAGGTTTGGAAATCATAATTTCTTTTAATTTTTCAAATATTTCAAGATGTTCTTGATTTAATTTTATTTTTGCATTTGATTTGCTATCTGTACCTCTTAGTAAATCAGTAAGAGGAGCAGTAATTTTAGCTAAATTAGGAATTAATTTCCTATGATAATTTATTGATCCTAAAAATGATCGTAATTGTTTTAATGTATTAGGGGGATTTAAATTTTTTATTGCCTCTATATTTTTGTTTAATGGACGTAGTTCGTTATATCGGACCGTATGTCCTAATATTTCGATTTCGTTCATTGCAAATTGGCATTTTTTTGTTTTTATTTTTAAATTTACTTCATTTAATCTTTTTAATACTTCCCTTGTATTTTCAAGACACTCTTCGAAAGTTTCTCCGAAAATACAAATGTCGTCCAAATAACATACCATTTTTTTCCAGAATATATCATGGAATATGTCATCCATGATAGTTTGGAAGATGGACGGGGATATACTTAAACCTATCGGAGTAGAATTGAATACATATCCAATTCCATCCACATTTATTCCAGTGTATTGTTTAGATTCTTCCGTGAGAGGAATCTGTAAATATCCACTGTTTAAATCAATTGTCGTAAACCATTTTTTATTTCTTAAATAAGGCCAAATAATATCAATTGTTGGCACACGATTATTATCCATAATTATTCTTTGGTTCATTCTTCGGTAGTCGACTAATACTCCATAGACTCCGTCTGGTTTCTTTTTTACAAATATTGGCGATTCAAATTTCGATTTTTGTTTTTTTAGGACACCTACTTTTACTAAGTCATCGACTAGTTTGTGTAGGGCCTCATGTTCTGTGTGTGAGAATTTAAAATTTCTACACCGCAGTGGGGTTTCGTCGTCTACTCGGACAACTTGTTCGGGAACTTTACAAATGGAAACTTCATCTGTTTTTCCCGTAAAAATATTATTATATTCGTTAATTATTTCGTACATTTTTATTTTTTGTTCAAGCGACAATTTTGGATTAATCGGGATGGGATTTCCTCGGTTATCCTTAAAAATAGTATTTTCTTTTATTTTTTCTATTTGGCAGGAATTAATTTCTACTGCACTACTTAATTCAAATTTTCCTAAGTATTCGCCTTTATAGATCACGTGGGGTCTGTTATTATTATTATCAGCCGCTATCGTGTCTTCTGATACGATTACAAAGAAATTATTTTTTTCTTCCATGGATGTTTCACACAGAAACTCCAGGTGTTCAGGCAGCGTTGCTAAAATTAGCACCGAATTTGCCTCTATTTTAAAAGATTGGGGAGCCTAATATTTAAAGGGCTTAATATAACCTAACTTATTTTCCTTTTCAATAGGGAAATTGTGACATTCAGGCATGTCAAAACATCGCTCTTCATCACCACACGGTAGAGTGAATTTGTTTTTCGAAAAGTCCATTTTGGCTTTATGGGTTGATAAAAAGTCGTAACCCAGTATGACCGGTTCTACTAAATTTCGAACAACGTAAGTGGGATGTGGGTAAATACAATGATCAATGGAGAAAATCACATTGGTTACTCCTATGACCTCAAGAGGTTGACTATCCGCACCACGAAATCTTACTTTTGTTGGTAGAATTGGTTCCATAAAATTGACTTTCTTTAAAACTTTTTCATCAATAAGTGTCTGTTCTGAACCTGGATCGACTAAGCTAAGTATTTGTTTACCATAGATGGCAAATGGAAGGTGAAATTTACATTGGGTTCTGCAGTACCCTTTGCTTTGAAACTTCTCCTTACTCACATTGTTAACTAGTTTCGACTCTTTGTTCGCGACATCCCTTACAGCTGACAGATCACCTGTAAGGGGGACACTTAGTTTTTTGAGCAACTATTCTGGCAAGCCTGGGGTTTGATGTTGGGAGATAATTTTGTTGTGGAGCTGCCATTAATGGTGCCGGAGGGGCAATCATTTGAGTATTAGCAGCCACATAGGGGAGATTTTGGGGAGTATTAAATGAAATTCCAGACCATGCTGGAGCATTGTTCCAATTTGGGAGAGCCATTTGGTTCCAATTTGGGGTCCTATTGGGATAATATCCATTATTATTTCTCGGGAAATTATTTCTCCGGAAATTTGGATTAAAATTTCTTCCTTTATAATTAGGATTAAAATTTTGATTATTATTCCAATTTCTGTTTTGGTTATTTTGGTTCCAGTTTTGATTCTGGTTCCAATTACCATTACCGTTATTATTATTATTATAATTATTATTATTATTCCTATTTTGATTCTGGTTTTGGTTTTGATTTTGGTTACTGTTATTATTATTATTGTTATTATTATTATTATTATTATTTTGGTTATTATTATTTTGTTCATTATTATTATTTTTGTTTTGGGAATTTTTATTATTTTTTCTGGATTCCTGAAATTTTGAAATGTTCGCTATTGCAGCGCTCATTTTTTCCATTTCAGCTTTCCAGATCGGGTCGGACGATATTGTATTTACGTTTTTTTCGGTTTTCTTTTCTGTTTTCCCGGATTTCAATTCTTCTATAGTTTTTTCTAATTGGTCAATTTTTTTACGTAAAAGGGGATCTATATGTCCGAATGCTTTATCTTTAAATTCGAGATATTTAGAGAAAGCTTTATCAAGTTCCTGAATAGTTTTAGGTTCTTTTTTTTATTAAAAATACTCTTTCTTTTTCGGGGAGATTTGGCATAATTTTTTCAATAATTTTTTCTTCCGTAATATCTGGTTCAATTTGTTTTAGGGATCCTTTTCACGAACATGATATACGCAGAGAAATCAGCTTCACCATTGTAATTTCTTTCGTATAATATTTCGCGTAGTTGGGGTTTAGTCCTAGTAAAGACTTCCAAAATTTTCTGTTTAGTATTTTGCCAGTTATTACATTCGGGATTTGTTTGAATTCTATCTTCAAATATTTGTTTCGCAAGACCAGAAAATGCGATTTTAATTTTTTTAAATTTCATATTTGCATCCCAATTGAAAGATTCCGCCTCATTTTCAAATCCGTTTAAAAATGATACGATGTCTTCCGTTGGGGTGTGTCCATATAAAGAAGGTCTGATATTTACTGCAGCCTTTCCTGACATTCTATTTTCTAAAGAAGGAATTAAATTTTCTAAAAGTCTAGTTTCAATTTCTGGGCTGAGAAAATCTTCGTCAGATTTTTCTAAGCACTCAGTAGTATCTACTAGATTAATAGCAGTTTTAACTCTTGGAAATGGTGTGGGATTATCCAAATTTTCCAAGAATGGGGTTGAAGTAGAAGGAGGATTAAAATATTTTCTTATTATGGGGTTTTCTAATTCGGGAATTTGTTCACGAATTTTTCGTGTTGTTTGTAAAATTATTTTTATATTTTCAGGGGTTAATAATTTTTGTATTTCCTTACTGGATTTAATTTTTAATAGGATATCCTCTTGAGTTTTTATTCGAGAAAAATATTTTTTATCGACTTCGATATTCAAATTTTGACATACATTAATTAATTCAAAATTTTTAGCATCGATTAGCCAATTTAAATTAGTTTTAGTAGTATTGGGTTCGGATAAGTTTTCCCAAGTTTCACTCATAAAAATAAATTTTTTCGCGACTTATAATTATTTAACACTTCTTATATTTAAGGGAGGGACGCGAATTATAATTAATATTAATTGTTACTTTGTTTTCTTCTTTTTGTTTGCACAGGAGCTTGAAGAATCCGTCGCCGCACTTCGCCGAACCGTTGTATATACTTCCCTTTGTATTTTCTTTTGTATAATAAATGTTCCTTGTTTGTTTTTGAAGTTCGGGTTTCTTTTCACAACTAGTTCTTTTCCACTCGCAGCTAACCTCTACTTCCTTTCCTCAAGAGCACGCCTTACGCGTTTCTCTTTGAGTACTTGACTAGAGTTTTCAAGGTTAGAGCAAAGTACTTCGAGCCAGAGGAATTGAAACAGCAGCTTAAATTCAGCAATTCCGTTGAGCAGGTACTAGAGCGAGAGTTCGATTCGCAATAGCAGACCAGTTGGGCGCCAATAATGTAACGGCCAAAAGAAGTGGTTTTGTACCTAGTTACGACCACTTTTGGGAGTACACCATATACGAAATATCACGTACTTAAAAGTAGTAATATTTCTAAGATAGATTCAGATTAGTCATCCACAAACTATAGTGGACCTTAACATTTGTTTGAGACTCAATAATATTTGAAACACATGAGTGAGTTAACACATTTAATAATATAATAATTTGTACATACAGTACATATTTCTACGTTAATATTAATACATATTCAATCACAATTCAACAAGCAAGACTATCTGTTCACCAGAGACTTCTACGAGAGAGGTTCCAGGTACTTAGAAGTAGCTGTTGGAGAACTGAACTAAACTGAACAACTATACAACTGAATCGAGGGATTATATACTCGTTCAGGGTATGAAAACGTACGTGTCGGATAGGTAAAGTGAGGTAGGGTGTTGTTATTATAGGGTTGTGCTGACTCGTCGAGTACTCGAGGGACAGGTACAACTAGGTCATAAATATACAGAAGGTATATCTGTATATGTAAAATTAAATACGAATAGTTTTGTGGTTGTTTATGAAGAGTTATAGGAAGGTAATTTGTTGACAAATATCTATATTTTTGGTATTCGAAAATGAGTGAACGAATATGTTCGTCATTTCTCAAAATAGACGAAAATATACGTTACACAATCATTGAACTGGGTGACCTATGGGTACGACAGAAACATCCATGGAAAACTTTGCATATCCTGCGGGTATTTACGAATTTCCTGTCGTATTACCATAAAGTCCAGCCGTCCTTAAGAAAAACCTTGGTTTGTATGCTACCCAAATTTGTCTTCTCGAATTTCAGCAATATCGCTCGGCTATATGGGCTTCGTTTCGTTGTGAACCCAGCTGCTTCCCAAGTCCTCTCAGTTTCTCAATCGTATTTGGATGTTAGTGATATCAACCCCTTTATGTTTGTGTGACCATACTCGAGGGGTTTGGCTGTGAGGCGGGCATTGAAATAAGGGTCCACATTGTTTTAGAGGGAGTCCGTTATAGAGCGCTGTAAGTACATTTATTTCCTTATCTTTGCGGCCTGGGAATAGAAAATTTGCCCATTAGGAGGGGTGTCCGTTAAGGTGCGTAATTTTCGCTTCGAAAGGGTGCACAATTTTTTGTTGCGAGTAGGCGCCAACTTCGCGTACTATAAACTAACGCGAATCACAACGCAGTGGTTTCTCAAATCACTGATCACAGATTCGATATCAAAATTTCAAAATCCTCCAAATACGGCCGATTTTCCGAAGTAAATACTAAATAGTTCGGTATTAATTTAATTAAATTATATAATCTATCGAAAGTGAGAGGCTCCGAAGTTATTGAGATCTCTTATCGCGAAATTGACTCGAGTCTGTGGCAGCGTTTGAATTTCGTCGGAACGATTAATTATACGGATCCAGGCTCAAAATTCTACCGTGAGAGCAATTTTAAAAGTCGTTTTTTAATTTAAAATTCACCTGAGATGTTGCGTTTTTCTTCGATTTTGTTCCTAATTTTGCGTATATCGATGCGAGTACAAAATATAGTATATCTTTTGTGGGTGCCAACAAGTTCGAAATTGGAATTGAAAATCAAAAATAATTCGAAAAGTAATGCCTCGAGAAAGATCCAATCGATGAATACAAAGCACAAAATCGTGGTAATATTGGGCTGGGAGTGTCGTATTAGCGGGTCTGTCCAAAGGATTTGAAAACTACCGACATAACGGGGCACCCCTGACGAAACGTCGTGTGTAGTGTGTACGCATATTGCGTGCCCTCGTTCGCAAGGCAAACGTATCCCGCCCATAGTTCCGAGGCCGAACTATCGATAGTCAATACGCGTCAATTGTTTTGCAAACTGACCGGTATCTCTTTCGATATCGAAGCGGGCCGAACAGTGAATAACTGAAGCATTTTTTGTTCGGTATCATCTCGCAAATTCATGTTTCCGTAGTATGTTTTTTCTGTTCTTTGTTCGGATTCGAAAGTACGGCCGCGCGGTCTCCCTCCGAGTGAAGTTACGCAAAAGTCGATACATTTTTTCTTTGTGCTACCCGGTCGTATCGGCAGGTATCTGAAGTTACCAAATCATTTGGTCCGACACGTTTTATATGTTCGGTGTGCATTAAACACGAGGACATGACTGTCACGGTGCTCATTTCTGTAAAATATGCAAAGTTGAATAAATTTTAATACCGAAGTCTCAAACGCACCGAGCCGAGTGAAGGTCATGCGCAAATTTTTCGAGAAAATGAGGGTTGAATTGGAAATTGTAATTTGGTTGGTAAATTATTCCGATGAAAATAGCTCCGTCTTCTTTTTTTTGCAACACTTTTGGCTGTGAATTTAGAGAAAGTTGCGGCGCGAAGATTAAACGAACAACGTATACAGCGAATTACCCAATAACTGCTCACGTCTGGTCGTTCGTCGAATTGAAACTTGAAAGTATTATTGTGAAAGAAAACTACTTGTGTTATAAAGTCGTACCTGAATGCGTTTGTCGTATAGCGAATAACGTTCAAGAAGCGCCATTTATGTTCCATGTCGAAATTTAATCAACTAAGCTCGCTTTTAGCTTGTTTCAGTTCCTCCTCCCGCAGTTTTAAGGAATTTGTTATTTTCGAATCTACTGGAAAAGTTTCGCCCCACTTTACGAACCGAAAAAATGTTGTCTTTTTGTTTTATTAATCCACAAAAAGAAAATAATGATGGAATGGGTACCTACTTGAAAATAAGCAGCTATATCGTAGCAAATACGACAAATAATGGCCCATATTCTTCTTAGTCGTCGTATAAATTCGCTTAACGTTGAGGACATTTTAGCCAAGTGAATTCACTCGAGTGACCGTCTGACAACTTTTGAATTTCCCCCTTAGAATTTGTACCCAAGTGACAAAAATGACGTTTTAAGAATACCAAAACAGTCGATCACACTTAATTTTTCCCTTAACAGATTTACTTAAGTAAAGCGAGCGACTAAGAATATGGCCTAAGATCGCGTACTTGAATTGTTTTTTCGTAAATAGTTGGTACCTACGTACCTACATTGTCCTATACACGTGAGCAATAATCGTGCGAAATCACAAACTAATCAAAAATCATTTAGAAGTTGAGAGAAACATCAAATGAGTTTAGGGGTAAAAGGGCCATTTCAACCTTCATGAGGGTCACTACGAGATGAAACTGTGCACACGTGAGTCGCCCCTGTAAAATACGAAATTTGAGTCGAGTTTCAGTTTGGTGGTTGTGGCAGCGTTTTTCGGCAGCCTACCTCCGGCTCAGAGTGAGTGTGGCCTTTCGCTGCACGTACGGCCGCAGCCTAGCCCAGATAATTGGCCATCTCGTCTTCGATGCTCTAGTTATGAAGAAGTTCATCGAACTGCGCCAGTCAGTTGAATCTGTGCTCCGTCCAAAAAACTGCGCTACAGCCTGTCCAACGCAATTTGTTACAACTGCGTATTTATTGCCATTTTATTCGACGTGTTTCGCTCGTTTAAATTTATGCGCTTTCATTCCTTTTTTCGCTCCTCCATGCGTATCACCTTCTCGTCTCTATCGGCCAACTTCGATCGGCGATGCGAATTTCATTACGATTTTCACAAATTTGTGAATGCGCCAAAGAGACTCGCTAAATTCCGAACGACCCCTACCCTCTGCAGTGCGCCACCGCCTCGCTGTCGTGTCGCTACACCCTCATTCCACTTGGCATCTGATACCTTTCTCGGAAGAAGCTTAACGATATTGGAGGCTGTTGACAGGCGTATCGTTTCAGCTTTCGTATTTTTTTCTTGTCGCGTTTTATTTTTTCAAATTACGTTCGAAGCTGACGAACTGCGACATTGCAGAAGCAGAAGCAGAAGCAGAAGCAGAAGCAGTTGCAGCCCAGGAAGCGTTTACACGGATAATAGCTAACAAATTGAAACTACCCTCGCTTTAATACGAGCCGCCCCTCCTTTCACGTTACCGCAGTCGAAGTCATTTCCAAAAACTCCGACCAACAGATCGTATAGAAGGCCGAGGATTGGATAGGGGCAGGAAGGTGATGACTTGGGTTTTCTTAATTTTTTATATTGAAAATACGACGGATGCGGCGTATGTGGCTGGCTGATTGCAGAAAATAATTCAGATAGCGTGAGATTGAAAAATTATTATTTTGTTTGTTGTGGTGGGGGCAGGAATTTGTGTTTTGTTCGGCGGGAAAATAAGGAAAAAAATTAGAAATAATTTAACGGTCGGTTTCTGCACCCAAATGTTCGAACCACGCCCCAGCTGCTGCTTATCTCTATGACAACCACTTCGTCCCATCCGTTATGAAATTTTTTTTTACTCAGTATGTTTCGCCCGTAGTGTATACCTCAAACTCTTCTTCATTTTCCTCGTGCTAATGTCTCGAATTTTTTTTTTTTTTTTTTTTTTTTTTTTTTGGCACCGACGAAGTTTGCTATTTTCTCAATATAGCCTATAGCGAGTAATTATTTCGTGTTCAAACTGCTGCGAGAAATTATGGCCACGCCATTATCTTACAATGAAATAAAGATACAAATTTTTTGTTGATTTTTGTGAGCGGGGTGAGAGGAGTGAGAGGTGGAAGTTGGTGTTCCCCTTCCCATTGTGAGACATCCGAATCTTTTTGTACGACATCTAGTGCAACGTCGGTTCGTGATGAAAATTTAATGCTACAAAATGTGCTGAAGGCGACTGACTGCGTTAGTGTATTTTAAAACTAGTAAATCGGAGAGTATAATTTTGAAATCATGGTCCAAGGGGGATGGGGTTGAGAGGCAAGAACGGAGCCTAGAAAAATCTGCGCCAAATATATTTTACGTTTTTAAGTAGATTTTTAAATGTTGCGGTATTAGCCCCCAGAGTTGCGGGTGGGTACGTTTTACGTTTCACGACCTCAGAAAAATTTTTGTACCAATAACTGAAATTTCTATATGTATACATATATAGATATATATTCCGTTTTTTTGTTCCCACGGTACAGATCGCAATTTTTGTCCGATAATCATGAAATTTGGTACGAACATCTGTATTAAGCCAAAGACTAGACCTATTGATTTTAGTGCGGATCGTCCGGACGGTACTTCCGGTACCACTATTTTTGTTTTTATTTTAGTCGGAAAATGCGGAATTTTGAAACAACATGTACGAAATTTGAAACAAATATTTATTATAATTTATTGTAAGATGCTATCAATTTTGGTGCGGATCATTTGAACAATACTTCCCGTGCAACCATTTTTGTTTTCATTTTGGCTATAAAATGCTCAATTTTTCACCGTAAGTCACGAAATTCGGAATAAATATTTATTAAAATTTCCTGTACTACGCTACCAATTTTGGCGCGGATCGTCCGAACGGTACTTCTGGTAAAACTTTTTTTTTTCTCTTTGTTTTCTAATTTGCATAAACTTTCCTTAGTGCAGAAATTGTCCACATATTCACGTTTAATTTTTTTTTATCGTATAACTTTATTGTATTTTTTTGATTTTCTTTTAAATTATATGGTTATTTACCCCCCTCTATCATCTTAATTAATTTTTCATTCTTTCAAGAAATAATGCTTTTAAATTTCACATTGTCTAATATTTTGTCAGCGACTAAAAAATTTCATACAATCATTAAATACCATTTACGTACATAAACTTACCGTCAATTAATGTGACCATCAAAATCATGATTATTTTCTATTGAGACGAGGCTTGCTGCACTAGAGTTTTTCTTAATTTTTTTGATGAAGTTATGGGCTTTTGTTTGCATAACCCAAGGCCTGGACAAGGAAGTTTTTATTTTGAAGTTTTGGGCAAAATTAATGTACGTAAGAATAGAAAAATGAATCGATTTCGATGAAGCTGAACAATAGAACAGAAATTCACCCTTCTCAAAAAAAGTCATAGAAATTTTCATTGAATCACGGTTAATTATTCCGAGAAAGCAGAAAAAAAAAAAAAAAAGTTTCGCAGCAAACCATAAAAAATGTAAGTTTTCTGAAACTACAATAAATAATTAAATAAATAAATACAAACAAAAATCAAAATATGAAAAGTCTTGAGTAGAGTACTTGATAAAAATTGAGAAAGTTTAAAATGAAATTTTGAGGAATTCATGATGAACTGTACTGGAAAGTTATGAAAAACACACGCTAATCATTTTAAGGGCCGGTTGTACTAACTTTAAGTTGTTAGATAAACTACGTTTAAGTGGTAACATTCATGGTAAAATAAAGTTAAACCCTACTCATCGGCGGTTTTACTATTTGGTACAACAACACTAAATTGATAGCTCATCAAATAAAATAACAGCAAGCCTGCTTTTCGATTAGATTCGTTGGTTTATCCGGAATTTATCTTCTCATCTTAGAAATAGTTTGAAATTTTTTCAAATCACTTCTGTGGATGAACCGTTAAGCCGATTGAAATCATTAACCATGGTTTCAGTCACCAATGTACTAACAAGAACAAACAGACTTTACTTTTACACCTAATTTCAGATTTAGTTGAAAAATAAAAGCTTGGTACTTGCTTACTCAAAGAGAGACATAGATGTGAAAGCTGAGGTTTTTGAGATGATTTTGTTTAACAATCAGAAATCTCAATCAGAATCCTACCAGTGACAAAGAAACATGAATCATCACCCTAATACAATATTAGAGAGAGAAAATTATTTTTTTCTAACATAGGTTTAGGTGAGTTAGAGTGAGATGGGAAGGATCATAAATATATCCAGAAATGTGAACGGATTTATTTACGATTTTTTACCTCAACTGAATGAGATTTCCAATCGGACTCCTATTGGAGTAAGAAGAACAAAAAATAAGACTGGAGATAGATCTATATGAAAATAGAAGCAATAAATTTTAAAATGATATTTCAATCTTAAAAGGGGGAGTCTAAAAATAGATCTCGATAAAGAGTTCAGCCACTGCACCAACAAACAAATCCCCCAATATATTCAATAGAAGCTACTAGAACAAGAATGAGAGTCTCTTTAGGTCAACCAATTCTCTTCGATAGATTTTTTTTAAAACCAAGATCTCAATCCAAAATTCATACTAATTAAATATAGAAACGGAAATAAGAAAAAGAAAGGCGGGTGAAAAAGTTTAAAATTTTCAGTTGTTTTTGTTGTGGGAAGGTTAATTTCCACATTCTATCTACGCCCCTATTTTTTCCCTAGATATTGCCCGAATAGTAATATTTTATGACTATTCTACCTAAAACTATCGCTTTATTTCATTCCATAGGTATTTTTTAGGTATTGAAATGATTTCACTGTTGAACTGTGTGTGGTACCTATTATTTTGAATTTGTATTAAGACCACCAGGGTGAGTCAATTAAAAAAAATAATAGATATCTCTGATTCAGCTTGTTCCATAATAATGAAATAAAGAGTTATTATTCGACGCGCCAGGAAAATCTGATGGGTGTGAAATTTGGTAACACCATGGTAGTTCCTTTCCCACCTTTACCCACCTGCAAAGGAGTATTAGGTACCTACCACCTAGCTACCTCTGAAATACTTTTCATAGAAAAATAGTTGTTGAGTAGAAAAGTAGGCTGTCGTGACCATCGTATTTATCTGACCTCAGTCCATGTGACTTTTCTCTTGGCTGACAAGCTATCTTCAATGTACCATCAACTTGAGCCTTCTGTTGACATGGAAAACCTGAGTAGACCAATTCAGTTTCGCTGTGAAACAGTAACTTCTGCTCAACTGTACAATTTGCTTGCATCGTTTTATGATTGACTATGTTTTGTGTCTGAGTCAGCAGAGGACACCCCGACCATACTGAACAATTTAAATTTTTTTCACTCTTCATTTCCAGTTACCCAAAGTAGCCGCATTTTTTTGTATTTTTGAACACTTATTTAATTTTGTTTGGGGACAGAATTTAGACTTTATAATGATAACTGGATTGCACTCTACAGTCGCCTGGTTTTATCTCCGTAATTATTAGTTGCGCTAACTGGATACAGGTATTACTGCTACAGTCACCTATTTTTATTAGATGCCAGAGACTGAGGTAATTGAGGTTTGATTTTCGGGGGCTGGTTTTGAATTTAGCATTCATTTTTTCATTCGACCCATTCCTCAACCTCCAGGGACTTCATATATTGTATTGTGCAATACATCATCTGGTATGTCGATCAAATTTTGACTTCTAATATTTTAGTATGTGATAATATGTCATCAGGTATGTTTTTTGTGGTGCTGATTTCAAATTTGAACCTATTTTTTTCATTTTACCCATTCTTTAACCCTCAGGGCTTCAAAAAAAAGCCAAATTTTAAATTTTTATTTTCATTGTGTTCTAAATCACATGTATTTTCTGATATTACCTAATTTCACATTGACTAGCTGGGAATGAGTGGTCTAGATGGTTTCCCCGCAGTTCACTAAGAGAGAAAAAGTTGGAGGAGGTTCAGGAATTTTTCTTTAACCTTTTTCACATTCTGCAAATATGTTTTCAGTACGAAGTCCACCTAAAAATTTTTTTTATCTGACATTTCCGATAAATTCTTATCCAGATTCTTATTGGCATGTTTATACCACTGTGTTCTATGGTTTTTACATCCACTATGAAATGATGTTTCAACTAAATAAAATCACACGCTAAAAAGAAGACTACAAAATAAAATAAGTTTAGGTTAAAAATGAATTTTTCAGAGATAAGTAAGCTTTTATTTATTTTTTTTTTGGATTTAGCTTCATGTGAAATAGACATTATTTTGTTGTGGAAGGTTGGTTGCAGTATTGGTATATTTTAAAATCGCAGTAGTAATAAGTTAAACATTTTTTAGATAAACATATTTATTTAATTAACAATTACCTCCAATTCCCAGGTTTAATTAAGTTGGCATGGAATGGCAAGGATAAATTTGGATATATTCAATTCTTGCATTCTTTTCCGCCCCACGTTTTTATTTGATGATATTTTTAGATGATAAAAACAAAATAAAAAAAATTACTTCATTGTCTCATTGTTCCATCGTATTTAGGCAGACGAACATATTCGCTGACCTAAATACTCCGCAACAATTAACGGCAAATATTTCCTCTAAATATTCACCGTTACCTCCGTTAGTAACCCAATTAATAAAGCTAACAGTTATGCAGACGTTCAACTAATCAGCATAACTGTCAGCACTATTTTGGAATGTACCAGAAGTACCTTTTGCAAAAGTAAACAATATTAGGCACAAAAAGAAGTCACTTGGTAAATCGATTTACACCAAAACTTCACTTGCCTTTCTGAAGAGCTTCAAGGTAGTTCTACTACATTGAACTCTAAAGTCTGTAGGTGTTCCTACACACCAACAAGTTAGTCATTCACCCTATGTAGAGGTGAGACAACGGTAGATAGAATATCAATATATATATATATAGACTATTACATACGATTATCCGCGAAGTGAGCGAAGTTATTTAAGTATAAGAATTTATTGTGACAAGGTGTTAACCAAAGTGTATCGTGACTTTAATTCCATATTAAATATTGTTTTGTAAAAGCACGTATTTATTTTGTGTGTTTGTTCACAACTATCCGGAATAACAAACACAACACCCATTCTTTGGAAGTTATTTCTTTTTAATTTTATTAATTAAAACAAAAGCCTTTAGGTACCTATAAAAATTTTTTATTTTTTTTATTTTCATTAAAAAGGTTTTTATTTTATTTACCAACGACTTTCTTGTTTATATTTTAGCATGCAATATGTACTTCGTATGGGGCTTCGAAAATTAACTCATCCTTTATAATGTAGGAAGACTTTTAGCTCAAACAATTGTTAGAAAAATTTTAACGTGCATTCGTAATTCTTTATACTTGAAACTATCGCGCGGAAAAAATATGATCGCGGTAGTGTCACATTTGTTCAATTTAATATCGAATGTTTAAAAAAATCGATAGCTGTCTTAGAATTTCGCCATAAAAATATAGCCTCCTTACTTACTTTTTTTGAATTTTCTCTTTTATTTTTGTCCGTGTTTTCCCGAAATTTGGTATGCATGTTTTTTCTAAGTGTAGAGGACAAATCAAATTATATCCTAGTTACGAGTATATATACCAGGTGTCTGATGAGATGTTGAGGTTGATTGACACTACGATATAACTCGGTACGAGAAGTATAAAATGTGGTACCTAACTACCCAAGTGTCTAGTACCCAACTACCTACCTACCTCCCTACCTGCCTACCTGCCTACCTGCCTATATTGTGAGAAGTCCGAGATCTGGACCTCAAAATAAAAATTATTTTCGACAAACATAAGACAGAATAATGACGTCACAAGTTCAGACAAATTTTTAAGAGACAAAATTCGAATTCGGACATTATATTATCCGAATTCGAACTCGTATTCAGATGACGACATAAAGACAGAAATAAAATCTGATTCTCTTTCAGGCAATTATAACGTATTTTATTTCAGCGACAACTTAGCCAAATTCAGACAATTTCAGACAATAATTTGGTTCGATCCGACAGACTGGCGCCATGAAATATATAGTAAATGAAGACGAATCGAATGGAAGTAAAAACCCATCGCCGGACATGAATGCAGCCAACCTTTTTTATCTTTGCTCGCTCCACGCTTTGCTTGCGGTTTGCAGTCATTTAATATATTTTATTATATTGTGCTTTATCAGTCATCCACGTGCGCTTTTTGCCTATTGTATGTCGACGTATATTAATTTTAAATATCTGTAATTTCATTGGTTGTAGACATTTTGGTAATTCCTCTCGCTTATGTTATCGACATCGCATGTTTTGAAGGCAATTAACAGACAATAAGTGGGGAAATTTCATCGACAAGAAGAACTCACTTGTGAAGACGAATTCTACTATCAACTCACTCTCGATTTTGCACTGGCGACACCCGGTACTAGGTTCGTCTTTGCAAATGAGTCCTTCTTGTGTAGGCGGATGACAGCTAAGTCCAAATCACAAGTCGTAAGTCTAAGTCCTCACGTTAGGCAATGATATAAGTGTACCATCCACGGATGTAGAATATGATTCAACCGGGTCTACCTTGAAGACAACTCGGATAGTAGTTTGTGTTCCAGATAGGTTCAGTTGAAGACAAAGGCTAATTAGGGATGTTCGTTCGTCATGAAGGATCAGTAGTGACGACACGCAAGGCATTCTTAGTTTCGCCAGTTGACATATCGCACTTCAAGGCGATCTTTTAAAAATACCTACGAGGTAAAGTAACCGTCGACAATACGATCAGATGGAGTTCCTGGCATCTGCTAGGAGGGAAATTTGGTGTGTTGAAGACAAATTCCAGACAAGCTTGGTTCGAGATGACTGCCTTGCTCTGTCACATAAAGGCCGCGTAGAGCCTTCTTTTGCGCATAGTGGATTTGATTCCATCTATGTTAGTATTTCTCTCACCTCACCCTCATCTAGAACCAAAAGCTCCGAGACCTAAAGTTTCATATTAGGAGTCTTTTACACAACATAACCATCACTCATGAAGACACACAATTAGGTGAAGACACAACTACTTTTTGATGGTTTCTCCTACTTGTTGTCTGTAATAGCTTTTTTTTTATCTTTTTATTTTTTCCGCTATACACTATGCTTTGTTCCGCTTTGTCGACACTATAGTTCTTTCGTAATTATAGTCTTTGACAAAATAATTCTGCTGTTCGTTTTTGTAAGTTTCGAACCTTGTATGGATCGAAACTTTATTAGGCTTTTCTTTCCACACAACTTAGCTTATTGCTGATTCGTCATATTAATTTGCTGAGGTATGAAGACAAAAGTAAGCTGCGTTTTGCCGAGTCTGATGAAGCCTAATTCAAGTCAAGAAGAATTCAGCCGTAGGACATAGTCATAGTCAAAAAAATAAAATGTCTTGAAGACACCATTCAAGACCCCCCGAATCAGTGTTTCGGCTGCATGATGCCCTAACTGCAGTACATTGTGACGTCATTAGCATTTAAACACCACTATACATTAAAGGTTGACTTTATGACACGTATGAGAATCGATTTCATTTGCCTCACATATTAATGGCGACTGTGGCAGGGATCGATCTCGGACGCCTCAATTGATATGTTGCATTTTGAAAGATTAGGATTGAAGTTAGACAAAATGTGTAACAAAACATTTTTCATATACTCGGGTACGGGTGTGAATGTAGCTAACATGATGGGATGAACACAAAAGCGATCTTTCAAAACTTGCCCATTTTCCAAGTTGAAGGGCCTCGACCATAATACTTCAACCTCCTCAGTTTTGATGATAAGCAATTTCTGTGTAAGCTTTTTTTTTGTTCATCTTGTCGAATTAAATCTATGCATTATACGTGTGAAATAATTTTTGCTCCATGTTTTTCAAACCGTTGCTCCTTAAAATCTCAGAATTCCACGTATTAATATTTCCTTTATTCTTTTCGTACACGGTCGTATTGAATTGCCGCATATTCTCAACCCCTCACCAGATATCCTGTATGTTCATTTATAATTACCAGTAATTAAAATGGGCCGTACCGGCTTTGGGTGTTACATTGCTGAGGGCAAAGATGTTTCTGCCTCCTATTCTGTAATTTTCAATGTAGGGATTGATATCCTCTCCCTGTTTTCCCTTTTTTTTTTGCTTTTTCTACTGAAAATTTTCCACCCTCTGAAAATTTACCGATGGAGGTCTCAGTAAAAGGGTGGTCTGAAAATAGCAATAGAAACGATATATTTAAATTCACTGTGATAATGAAATTTTAATTTAAAGTGATTTAATTATTGCGTTCTTCCTTTTGCTTTCCAACTTCGCCGAAATACGATTGAGAGTAAAATGCGTGAAAAAAAAAACGCAGTTCCGATGGCTTTTGTCGATACGGATACTCCTTTTATAAGTGAAGAGTTAGGATTCCTTTTTTGAGAAGCGAAATTGAATTCGTTTCCAAATAAATATTACGTAAAACCGAGCAGCCATCAGTCAAAGTCGTTATAGGACGAGCTCGTTCGTAATCACATTTTGTGCCACAAAAACAAAAAATAAATAAAAAAATAAATAAAAAATAAAAATAAAAAAAACAGCTCAATCATGCCCCTAATTCGCGACTGTTTGCATTAAAGAATGGTTAATGTCGGGTAAAAATATTTGGAGTGCAACTTCGGCGGAATCTCCACGACGATTATTGATTGTTATCGGTGTTGGCTTCTGCGTGAATTACGTCTCGAGTTCTATTTCATTTTTCGTAATCTTTCTTTTCGACCAAGTATTTCTTTTATTGAAATTATTTGTGCCCATTTTCTACTTTTTGATTAATTACGTAATTCGATTGGAAGAAGCAGAAAAATTATGATTCTGCGGATCAGTTATATGGACCGTGTGTTTTGTTTTTGTTTTTCGTGACTCGAGAAGGAACCTTACGGCCGTATTTCCATTCTCAACTCTTGTCGCCGAGCTGGTGGCTTGGTTTTCCTGCGGATATAAACTCGTAAAATGGTTTTATTCCTGCCCCCTTTCCCCGATTCATTATAGTCGTCTTATTCGGTGAATTTCACTAGTGAAAATCCAGTTTACTGGGTGCACTTGTCGCAAAATTCTTGACAATATAATAACTATAGGCACTGTTTAACCATGTTTTAAATTTTATCATTGTTTTAACACCCGTGAAAAATTAGAATGTTTATGTGGGCTGTTGGCTCGGGGATTCGAACCGGCAACTCACCGGTTAGAAAAACACGATGACTCACAGCGCAGCTACAATGTCGACAGTGACGATGAGATGCGATAGCGCATACAGCCACATCCCCACAATCACTCCTCTCCAGTACTGCAGTGCATGCACGACAATAGAGGGCGGAGCTAGGCTGCTGCGTATCAAGCAGATTTAGGCCATCTAAAGAGGAGGGATGTGGAGACAGTTGCCTGTTCATCTCACGTTGGGAGTGATCAGTTCTATGGGCTATCAGCTTGGGGACTTGAACTGGCAACCCACAGGTTAGAAAAACACATCGATGCACCACACGGCTACGACACCATTAGTGATGACGAGGCGTGATAGCCCTTACGGCTGCGTTCGCACAGTTTATAAACATCATTTGGTCTATATTTCTAAATTTATTGATTTGATCAATGTTAGTATGCTTTTGAACATATATTGCAACATTTAGGTTCGTGAGCTTTGTGACATTCATAAAAGATGATGCCATATGAGTCATATGTGTAAATACAGTATTGTTTTGATGAATATTGAATATGTGGAGGAGTCAGTTTAAAATCTAAGGTATTCCAAAAATAACTTTTAAAATGGCTGTTTTTTTATGAGAAATTTTGTTGCCTCTGAAATTGTCGGGTATAAACGTTGGTGCAACTATTTGCAGAAAATAATTTAAAAAAAGTTATTTATAAACGTTTTAATTGAAAGTATGAAAAGATTATGCAAATCTTAAAGTGCAGATGCGCAATTGCCAAACATTTCTTTTTTCAGCTCCTCAGTATTCAAATTCTCTGCGAGATTTACCCCTTGCTGAAAATATTTTTGGAAGCTTTATTATGCTGAAACCGAAGCTCAAATTAACAAAATAAGTAGTTTTGTCATATCTGTGGATCATAAGCTTTCGTTTGGTATGTACAAACATGTACTTTTGATGGGCCAAAAATGCGCAAAAGAGGGAACAAATTACTGTTAATACAGCGATTTTAACTGTTTCCAATACTTCGTTTGCGATAAAAATTAGTTTTCATTTGCCGCAATTAAATTTTATCATTCGGGGACAAAATCAGCGTTCATTTGCAGCGAACTAATGTTAACATTTGAGGGAATCAAAAAATTGTATAGCCTGTACGAGTTAATACAGAAAGGAATGATCAAAGATTGAAATGCAATATTATGTAGTAATTGTTGCTTGTCATTTGGGCAGAAACTTTGCAATAATAAATTTCAGCCAAAAAGTATTTTGGTTGATTTTAAAATTACTGCTCACTACTGCAGGTATTAGAGCCATATTTCCTTACTAGCTTTTTTTTTATACTGTGGCTCTTACCTAGGTCGGGCTTTGTACCAGAAAATATCTAGTCTCGGACTCCGAGGCGATTACCAAAGGAATACTTAGAAAAATTGTAAAGTGGTTGAAATATTTCTTTGAACCGAGTGAAATACCCATTATTCAGCACAACTGATAGTAAGTTCCTGAATTTGTCGACTATATTCTAGAATAATACGTTGATATTGATGCAACAATTCCTCTTTCACTATGGGTACACACTTCTGATTCTGAGGATCCAACCTAATCTAATCATTTTTTCGAAAATTAATTTTATGTTTTCTGTAAATGCCGCAAATGAGGTGTTCTATTTTTCTGCAAATGAAATTTTTTTGTCACAAGTTTTCTGTCAGTGAAATTTTTTGTTTTGGTGCTGAGAAGTCCGAGATCTGGACCTTAAAATGAAAATTATTTTCGACAAAATAAGACAAAATAATGACGTCACAATTTCAGACAATTTTTTGAGAGACAAAATTCGAATTTGGACATTATATTATCCGAATTCGAACTCGTATTCAGATGAAGACGTGAAGACAGAAATAAAATCTGATTCACTTTCAGGCGATTATAATATATTTTATTTCAGTAACGACTCTTCCAAATTCAGACAATTTCAGACAATAATTTGGTTCGATCTGACAGACTGGCGCCATGAGATGTATATAAAATGAAGACAAATTGAATAGAAGTAAAAACTCATCAACGGACATGAATGCAGCCAACCTTTTTGCTTTATCATTTTATTATATTTTATTTTATCAGTCATCCACGTGCGCTTTGCCTATTATATGTCGACGTATATATATTTCTGCTTTCTGTAATTTCATTGGCTGTACACATTTAATATTTCCTCTCGCTTTTTATGTTATCGACATCGCATGTTTGAAGGCAATTAAGCAGACAATAAGTGGGGAAATTTCCTTAACAAGAAGAACTGATTTGCAAACACAAATTCTAATTTTTAAATCACTCTTGCTTTTTGCTTTGCACTGGCGACACCCGGTACTAGGTTCGTCTTTGCAAATGAGTCCTTCTTGTGTAGGCGGATAGTAGCAGGTCTAAGTCACAAGTCGTACGTTTAAGTCCTCACGTTAGGCAATTTTATAAGTGTACCATCTTCAAGATGTAGAATATACTTCAATCTGGTCTACCTTGAAGACAACTAGGATGGTAGTTGAATTCCAGATAGGTTCAGTTGAAGACAAAAGGCATATTAGGGATGTTCTTTCGTCATGAAGAATCAATAGTGACAACACACAAGTCATCTCTAGTTTTGCCAGTTTCCATATCGCACTTCAAGGCAATCTTTTGAAAACACCTGCGAGGTGAAGATGTTAGTCATCAATACGATCAGATAGCATCCGTTAGGAGGGAAATTTGGTGTGTTGAAGACAACTTTAAGACAAGCTTGGTTCAAGATGACTGCCTTGCTCTGTCATTTAAAGGCTGCGTCGAGCCTTCTTTTTGCGCATAGTGGATTTGACTCAATCTATGTTTGTTATTTTCTCACCTCACCCTCACTTTTTTCAAAAGCTCCGAGACCTAAAGTTTCATATTAGGAGTTTTTTAAACAACAAAACCATCACTCATGAAGACATACAATTAGGTGAAGACACAACAACTTTCTGATGGTTTCCCCTAATTGTTGTCTGCTATAGCTTTTTTTTTAACTTTTTATTTTTCCGCTACACACTTTGCTTTGTTCCGCTTTGTTGACACTATAGTTCTTTTGTAATTATAATCTTTAACAAAATAATTCTGCTGTTTGTTTTTGTAAGTTTCAAACCTTGTATGGCCCGAAACTTTGTTAGGCTCTTCTATCCGCACAACTTAACTTATTGCTGATTCATCATATTAATTTGCTGAGGTATGAAGACAAATGTAAGCTGCGTTTTGCCGTGTCCGAAGAAGTTTAATTCAAGTCAAGAAGAATTCGGCCGTAGGACATAGTCAAAGTCAAAAAAAATGAAATGTCTTGAAAACACAATTCAAGACCCCTCAATTCAGTGTTGCGGCTGCATAATGCCCTAACTTTAGGACATTGTGACGTCATTAGCATTTAAACACCACTATACATTAAAGGTTGACTTTATGAGCTCTCGATTTGAAATTGCCTTTTAAATCAAGGCAATCGATTTCAGACGCCTCAGTGCTTTCTGCAAATGAAATAACCCCATTTTACTAGGTGGGAAGTTAATTACCTATTGGTTTTCATTTTTCTCTTCACTTTTGGTAAAACCAAATTGTGAAGTTGCGACGCTCTGGCTGTGGACAGGAGGAGATAATTTTTTACTAGGTGTTTTTTTCTGCCCGACTTTTTACTCTCCTTGGTCCCATTTCCTAAAACAAATAGAATTGGTATTTTGTTGATAATTTTTGTGATGCTCTTCTTAGGTACGTATTTACCAAATTGAAAGCCTTTCGATGTATGTTTGATGTGTTTGGCAGGCGGTCTTGTTCAGGAAATCGAATTATCCGCTTACTTGGGAATTGTAATACCTTATACGGTGTGCATCGAGTCACCTGGATTCAGAGGTTGGCTATCTGGGTCAGCGGTAGTCTTTGTACGGGATACCTTGTGGTTAATTGTTATTGGTGTATTTGAGACTCACGCAGGATGAATGTTGGTGCAACAGCTATGCAGGAAAACCTTTTTTTCGGAGGGTAAACACCCGCTCCAAATTTTTCTGTTCGTTTGTGCTCATTAAAATCAGTTATTATTGTAATAGAAGATAAAAAAAGAAAATAAATATTCGTGAAAACCGCATTAAAATTGGTTGGTTAGAACAGGAGTGAAAACAGGAGTAAATCAATGCTAAAGTTGAGCTGCTGAAAAACGTTGTTATTTTGTGAGCAGTGGATGTGATGTCATAGAATTGACATGTAATCAGCAAGCTTCTGGCCTTCCTACGTTTCTCATTCGTTTGTTCCTCGGCTCGTATTCTCCTTTCCTGTATAAATTTTTGTTCATTGGTTTAATTTAGCTTATTAATTTAAATAGTTTGGTGGGCGCTCTGGGGAGGGGGTGTTGCAAGGAAGTGTACGTGCACCCAGCCTATTTTGTGAAATAATTCAACAATTGAAAACGAAGAAAAACGAGAGAATAAAAAAAATTATTCCCTCTTTGTTTTCGTATAAGTGCATTGCCGTAGAAAAAATATTTATGGGACCTTCAGATTTTTGTTTGTTGAAAATTAACTTTTACTAATAACGAACACGTAGAATTCTTAGATGGTGATGAATTGAAAATCCGAATGTTACAACGCAAGCGCTAGCTTTTATTGAATTTGAGAAGTGAAAGTTCAAAATTATTGCAATGGTGCCTGCGAATAGGGCCTCCAAAGCCACGCAACGAAATTAATTCCGTTAATTTACGTTTAATTTTGCGACTGAAGTAGTTTTCAGGTTTCTGTAAAGTTACCAGTGTATTCTCCTCAGTATTTGAAAGTAAAGGATACCTACCTACCTATTGCGTGAAACATTACTGTAGGTACAGTTTTAATCATTTGCTCAAATAGACGATAGACAGCGTGCTCTGAAATTTGGTACACAGTTGTGTTTTATTTTTATAATTATAAAAATTCCATTTTGTTTTCTCTCGTCTGGCTCGTTGTCGAAATTTGTGGATGGTCTGTCTGGATTCGTCATAAAATGCGGTCTATAGAAACCACACAAGAAACCGAGATTCGTTTAAATTCACTTTGCCGATTCTATTCCAAACGAAAACCTACCCGCAAGTAAGACAGTTGGATACAAAATGAGGCCTCAGTTGACTTCTGTATTTCCTCAAGAAGTTCACATTTTCAATAGGTACGACGAGCGTGGAAGTTAATGACAAAATTTGCAATTTTAACGATTCGACGTAGCTGTAATATTTACCTTGGAAATTTCGTATCTTCGCTCTGCTTTCTGGTATATTAGGAGGGGGGCAGTGGGGGCGAAAGGCGAACGTACCTACGTTACTACGTAGTGCTGGTCTTCGATACTATACAGACTTGTTTTTTTTTTAATCGTTTGTTAGACTTTTTTAAAAGCTGTATTCCTCGATACAATGAAGTACCGTGAAATACGAGCGTTAATAAAGTCGATTAGTGAAACACTGCGGATCATGCGGCGGGGAAGTGGGGTGCGGTGCCGGGCGGGAAGAGTGAATGCGAAATAGATCGGCGGCGGAGGCGGCAGCGGCAGCGGCAGCGGCAGCGGTCGTGGCGATAAAAACCGAATGGAAAGAAGAGAGGGTTGCGAAGGGCGGTGGCGGTGCATTTCTTCGAAGTTCGAACAGAGACGGACGTTGACGGCGAAACCGAAGGTGAGACAGAGAAAAGAAATCAATAAATAAGGGTAAACGAATGTCGAGACTCGAGACTATGTGACGAGTGAATCGCCCTGCTACCGTAGGGGAGGGGGGCGTACGAGGGCGAGTGCGGGCCTTCGGGGTGCGGGCTGCGGATGAATTGGGCGGATGGGGTGAGTTGGCGGTGCTGGCGCGGGAAATGGCAGAAAGATGAAGACGAAGAAAAACGCGCACCCGTTATTAAGAGGGAGTGGGAGGGCGTCGACGACGTTTATTTAATTAGGCGAAAATCGCGATCGCACGCGACCATCGTATCGCCGATCGAACTTATGCCTTTTTGGTGCAACGGAGGGGATGGGGCGCGGTGGTAGGCAAAGTCCGAGGTACTGCAGGATGTGGATAGCGTTCGTGGGAAAAGGTATGCGAGTGGGGTGCTAATGTCTAGATAATTCGAACAACGGTGCTCTGTCGTATTCCTTCGTCTGTCTGGCCTTTTTGTATTTTTCTTTTCTCTTTCGTCCAGTTGCTGGATGGTTGGGAGATGGGGGGAAAGGAAATGTTATTTCTTTTTTGGCGCAGGATTAGGCCAGGAAGAACTGGTGTTCATGCGGCGAGACGAGTGAATAGAAGTGCTCGTATATCGCCAAGAATGAGTTAGTTACGTGATGGGTGACGAACGGGGATTTGGCGTGTACAGCTCATTATGGAGTTTGAGTGTTTGGGAGGATGAAGTGGGGGGTGAGAGCTACTCTTACTCTTATCCGGTATTTTACTGTCAGTCCGCCTTTACCGAGTGATTTGGGTAGTGAAAAAGCAAATCATTACTGTATCGGACAGGCAGCGAATCCCACTTTGAATTGCTGGTCGCCGCATCAACTGCAACGGTACTTGCGCTCTAAAGAACTGATACCGGAATATAACTTTAATCAGGGCCGGCACTCGATCATTTTCCCAAGTGTAGAGTTTAGAAATTTATTAAAAACCCATTTAATTACTAAATCAAAATTATGCAAGTCACGTAAATAGGTATTAATTTGTAATTCACATAAGTTAGGTATTACATGTCAGTACTGAAAGTTGACATTTGAACAGGTTGACGTAGAATGAATTCTTTTATCAACGGCTCATGATCTATCTTAAAATTATCATTATGAATATTTAATATGGATACGTGATTCAATCATTCAGCTGTCATTGATGATCTTAAATAGGTTTTTAAATGACATAAAGAGGAGAATGAACGTTCACATGTTGCATTTGATACTGGTATAGTTAAGATAATTTTAAGTAATTTAAATAATTTTGAGGCAATATTTCTCGGACTTAAATTAGAACGAACAAAAGAAATCACATCTGTTAAGTTGCTAGGTTTTACTCCATGACAATCAACCATAATGTCTAACATAATCCCCCTGTGTAAAACGAGTCTGTCTTTATCAAAATCATCTGTATCATAGAAGGATACAATTTTCTCCACCCAGCAAGTATTATTATCTTTGATTACAAAATTCTCCACTTGATTTAAAAAATCCATTGTAGCTGACTAAAAATTATCATTTAATGAAACAAGTGTTAAGTGTATCACCTTGCAAAAGCATTTACAGTAGAATGTCTCTTCTGGGGAAAATTTGTAAGCCGATAACTGGGTATCATATCTGTAATGATATTTTCATACATATTATTTCAAATATTCTCGTACTTTATTAATTCGTATTTTCCCATACTATTCTTCATATTTCCGTCTATTTACACTTCTTTTCTTTCACGTCATTTAAGACTAGTTTAAACTTGTCTTTCAAGTCTTGACTTGTCTGATGACATCACCTCCGGTACACCATAAACTGTTTTCGTCTATATTCCATGATGTCATCTTTTCTACAAATATATTTCAATACCTTGCAATAATTCCAATTCTTATTAATTTCTTAAACACTCCTACTTTTTGTCATTTCATTTTAATTTCATTGGTTTTACCTAAAATACGTTTTCCTCAAACAACCAATCATATTCATATCTCCCGCAATACCCAATTCAAATCACTCGAACTTCACCCTTATAAATAATCTAATGTTCTGTATATTATTCACTTAATTTTACTTCAATAATTAATTCATTATTACTCTTACGTTGTTCATACTTTTGTATTAATCTGTTCACCTTTTTATAATAATATACTCTTAAACTAATATTGTGTTTATTTGTAACAACTATACCATTACAATATCGTTTTGGCACCTTCCAGATCCTTAGTAAAACAGGTTGCTCCAATTTCAAATCTCCCAGCTTTCAATTTAACATTGGCCCATAATTCATCAAAACTGCAATCTCTGCATTTTTGAATGCTATGAAGTACCAATTTAACATGTGCATGGGATTGTTTTAAATTTAAATCCACTTTCTGCGAAGCTGCATTTAGAGTCCCTACTCTCTCAAAAATGAGAATGAGCATCTCCAAATTAGAGTAAAACGAAAAGGTTTCCATTTTACTATGAAAACCTTGGGATGTAGCAGTGATTGTTGCATCAAGTTCCTTGTTGTGGATCAATTCATCAAAAAGTTCGAGCAAAGTTTAGTAATATTGTCTTTTTATTGTCTTTAGAGATTTGACACAAACACACCATCTAGTATTGCAGTAACTCACAAGATTTGGACATTTTCACCTTGTAAATTTTTTAAAATGGCTAGCCTGTGTGGGGACTTCTTAATGAAGTTTATAAGCTCTTTTACCGTCCCAATAAAATTTTTAATTTCAGTGATTCCTATTAAAGAATCTTGTACCTACTACTAAATTGAGTCTATGAGCAATGCAATGAATGTACCAGGCATATGGACATACCTCCAGGATTCTTGTTTTTAAACCTGAAATATCACCACTCACACTAGCGGCTCTATCATAGCATTGGACAAGGAAATTTGTCAAATCTAACTGGAATTGGATAAGTACATCCTTGACGATATGAAACAATGTTTCAATTTTACCATCTGAAGTTTGGTAGAAGCCAACAAACTCTTCTTTGATGACTTACTCATCAGTTACATACCTTAATGCAATGCTGACCTGTTTGAGCCAACATATATCAGATGTCTCATCCAACATGATTGTGAAGTATTTTTCATTTTTCACTTCAGCCAAAATTTGAATCAAAACACTTTTAGTCATCATTTTAAGCATTTCTTCTATTACAGTATGGTGAAGCCATTTTAACTGAGATGATCTTTGCAACCACAATTTCAGTTCATGTTTTTCATTGGCATGTAGTTCTAAAATTTGCATAAATTTGGAATTTTCAACACCACTGTTACTATTATACGCATCCCTGAATGGCAAACCTTCTTGTCCATTAAATAATACAGTTTCAAAAATTTTATAGAGAGCAAGTCGTGCTTCATTCATTTCTCTTTTTTTTTTTCATTTGATATGTGCTGAACAACTGGTATTTTTTTCATGTTAATCACACCCCTTGAACTTGCTAAATGAAAATCAGATTTCTCATGTTTTGGAAATGCTTTTGTTGCTCGACTCCAGGTGGGAAATCCATTTGTGACAAATGCAACTTTAGCTTCATTTGATCGATTTGATGTTGGCATTGGCAGCTTTTGGGTAACAGCTTTGGTACAAATTGAACAGATAAGAGCAGAACTTCCCTTTGTGGCATTGCAATTAGAAACTGCTAACCATGGATACAATTTTACCCAATCCAAAATAAATTTTTTAGGGATATCACCTATAAATTATAAAAAAAAATTAATACTTTGAATCACAATAGAATAATTGTGAATCAGTTGATTACTATATTCAATAATAAGTTAAATAAGTACGTACCAGTATTTTCATTTTTTGTACTTGCACTACTCATCAATGTAGTTGTAGTTGAACTTTTACTGCTACTACTGATGTCAGCCATGACTTTAATTGTGTTGAATTTGAAAAAGTTTCGTCCCACAAAACCAACCGCATTGTACATAACTTGCATTTGGCATTGTGACTTATGATACATGAACCAGAACTGAGTAGCGGTCACCAGAAAATTAATGCAATACACCCGCCGTTTTCACTGAATAAAAGTGTCCAATTTCAGTATGATACTTTTAATTTCAGTTTTTTTTTTACCATAAACTACCTAAAAAACTTACAAACTTTGTAGCGGAATTTTGAAAAGCCGTGATGGGACGTTACATTGCACAACTCAGACGAGGGCCTTGTGTTTTTCGCTATTGTTTATCAAAATTTGTCGAATTTAAAATTAATTTGCACTTTTGTGTACCTACTCGAAATGTCGTATTTTGGTGGGCTGAATCGCATCAGACGAATAAAATTGCCAACTAGCAGGTGATGAGAAGGCCCCATCTCCTATTCTTGAAGTCCCTACATTTTTTGAAAGAGATGGCTTAATAGTGAATCTGAAATCTGCTTGGTTTAAGCCTTAGATGTTACAGTTAGCCTAAATATTATCAGCTTCAAATATTACCACCACCACATTTCCCAAACACCAAATAATTGACAAATTCATGGTCAAAAGTCTTTTGGGTGTGAAATATGTGGCTTTGGTTGCTGTCGGGTGTGGGTTTTTGGAAATGAGTAAATGGGTAAAGTTTAGGTTTCGGCCTTTTTGTTTTATTTTTTACCGTTCGTTTTCGAGCATTTCGGTGGTGATTCATCATCCATCGCTCCTGCGTACGACACCGACTGCTTGAAAATTTGCAAATGCCCCAACAAGAAAAAATGTTTTTCCTCTCCAACTTAACTCAGTCGTAGTTATTTAATAAAGTAATTGATAATTTCTTGTCGACGAATGCACTGATTATCTTGGTATGAATACAGTCACTCACTGGACGTAACTCAAGTCTCGATTTTTAATTTGTTATTTTTTTCATTTTTAGGCTGATCGCATAGAACATATCGCCGATGGGATCATCATGTTGACACCCGGAGGAGTTGGACGTAATATGGCAGATGCCGTTGGTCGATTGAGATTGAGCCAAGGTGAAGATGCCTCGAATACTTATTTCATTGGCACAGTAGGGAATGACGGTGCTGGTCAGCTATTATTGCAGTCTTTAGATCACGTGGTGAGTATTATCTGGACTATTGCCTTCTTTAAGGCTCATTTTTCAAGATCTAGGTGTCATTAAGTACTGTACTTAGAAACATCCTTGATAAGTATTCTATCTAAACGATGAGGCGTCCGGAATCAAACAGCTCATAATATTCGTTCTTCATTTATGTTGGTATTTAGTTGTTAATGACGTCATAATATCCTACGAATAAGATATCATGCAGCCAAAAAACCGATATCGAATTGTCTTGAGATTCTCTATAATTCAAGATGTTTTTATTTTTTACTTGAAATTTTCCTACCGTTGAATTCTTCTTGTCTATAGTTAAGTCTGTCAAACATGGCAAAACGTAGCTTACCTTGTCTTCATGTTTAATCAGCAAATTAGTCTGGATTAATTAAGCCAATAATAAGCAAAGGGTATCAATAGTAGAACCCAACAAAGTTTTTATCCATAATACGGTCAAAACCTAAAGAATGAACAGCAGAATTATTTTGTCAATGACATATAATTACAAAAGAAAAATAGTGTTGACAAAGAGGAAAAATAAAGTGAAAGCAAAAATAAAACAAAAACTATTACAGACAACAATTAGGGGAAACTATTAGAGAATTTCTTTTGTCTTCACCTATTTTGTTTGTCTTTGTAAGAAATGGGTGGTTGTTATTGTGAAAGACTCCTATGAGAAACTTTGGGTTTCAGAGTTTTCATTTTAATTTTTGTGGATGAGCGAGGTAAAATAATATAATCTAACACAGATGAAGATGGATTGGAACCAAGATGTCACTGTGTGCCAAGGAAGGCTCTACACTACCTTTGTTGAGAGAGCAATGCAGTCATATGAACAAAGCTTGTCTAAAGGTTTGTCGGTAACACATCAAATTTCCCTCTTAATTAGGACAAGAACTCCATTCAATTGTATTGTCAACTGTTTACATCACCCACAGGTGTTCTAAAAGAATTACCTTGAAGTTCAATATGAATGACTGCATAGGGAAACTTTATTCGTCATTACTAGAACCTTCATGATATAAAGAATAATCCCTTGTTGTCTTTGTCTCCAACCTAATCTATTTCAAGATTTTACTACTACCTTATTGTCTTTGCAAGGACTTTAATGTACAATTCAAGACTTGGACTTGATATCTGCTTATATGAAAAGGACTACTTAAAAAAACAAACCTAGTACTGGGTATTGCTTAAACAAGAGTATCTTAAAGTTAGAATTTGTTTTACAAATTAGTCTTTCCTGTTGGCAACATTTCCTCACTTATTGTCATTTATTTAGTCGTCACAAGCAAAAGCAGATAAAAAAGCGTAAGCATTGAAATACAATAAGCAAAGCAAATGTGATAAAGCAGTTTATGTTGGCAGCATGCGTATTATCAGTGGGGTTTTTACCAAGCATTGAAGCCTACGTTGCTCCATATTTTGTTTGAGTTATCTGTCGTCCAAATGAAATCTTGTTGTTTACACAGGGTGTCACATTATACCTGATGACTGTAATATAAATCTAACAAACTGTTAGTAGAATTTATCTAAAAAAGAATTTCATTTGGTTATTGTCATCATCATCTGTTTCTCTTCTTATTACATTTACTTTGAAAAATATATTGTCTTAAATTGAGTTTTCTATTTGCAAAATGTCGTCATACTCTGTCATTTTTTAAAATTTGAAAATATTTTTATTTTGACATCAAAAAATCTCGAACTTTTCAACAGGTACATATGCATGTGGTAAGTTTTTCCTCCATTCAGATTTTTAGAAAGAAAAACACGTGGTTCTGGAAGTACTATTGATAGGTGAGACACCAAAACTACCTTTGTGTTGTCTCCATCATATATTTTATCCTCGAAGGTTTCGACTGAATATAGCTTAAGAACAATGCAGGACTACCACTAGTCCTGCATTTTTTTTCTCCATTACATATGTTTGCGTGTTAACTGTTATCAGTTTATAACATTTTTCTATTTTTTCTTCTTCTGTGGTCATAGTTGAATGTGTTTTTTATTTGTTTGCATAATGTTATGTTATACTTAGATAGTTTTATATATATATGGGTTACAAGATGTTACACTCTCTGCGTCCACCATTTTTACTGACTGCGTACTGAGGAGGTCATATGTTTGGTATGATTATCTACAGAACTGACAGAATTTGTTCACTCAGAACAAATGTCTTACTTTATAGATTTTATTGAAAGTAAGCTAAAAATATTCCTGGCCATCTGGAGAATGTTCTAAACTATTCACATTTGAAAATTAAAATATTAAAGAGTGTAATTGAAGAAAATGTAAATTTAAGGATTGAAAAAATCATTGTCATAAATTTAGGAATATCCACTCATTCAGATTAACAATTGGGTTTTTTTTTTTTTTTTTTTTTTAATTTATTGTATATTTTTCTTCTTTACTTCTCAATGCAATTTGACCATATCATTACCTTTCATAAAATTCTGAGTTTTGAGTAATTTAAACAAAAATTTGTTTTTCATTCTCTTCTATTCCTTTTCATTTGTTTTTGTATCATGGATGACAAAGGGCTAGAGACTTCAATAATGGCTTCAAAAATTCTTTGGAATAATATAAAGAAATGGTGGAAATTTCATCTTGGTCTGCCCAGTGGTTGTGAAGTTACGGGCAAATAAATATGCTTCCTTCAAGTTTTATTCATGTAAATTTTAAAGTTTAGTCAAAAAAATTTGTAGTTTTTTTTTCATTTATTATGCAGGTGTTTTGATACTTGATGGAATTATAATTTATGGTTGGGAAAAAATTCAAAATCCCTTCAATTTTGTTGAACTTGGTTCTCAGTATGTGCTGAGGTTACATCGTTAAAGTGAACAAATTTGATCATTGTGTTTTAGTACTTGTACAGTTTGTCTTCTTGCTGACAATTGAGTTTTTCCTTCCTACCATTTACCAAGTTATTTGTGCACAGATACCACTATCAGGTATTCAGCTGTCCAAAATCATAATTTTACACCACATTTTTACAGGTAACTGGTATGCACAATTCACTCACCACTTTTCAGGTAACAGCTTTACATTCATGAAACTAAAAAACAACAAGTATACTCTATATTTATTATATTAGTATTAAGGCAGGCTTTGCAGCATTTCAACTTCTGCTGGTCCAGGATTTTTGCTGACATAGTTGAGAAACAGTAGAATTTGTTATTTCGGTGGAAGTAACAAAAATTATTTTTATCTTTCTTTTTTTATATATATGCGTGAGCCTGCGTTGATAGTGGTGCGTGTAGTGGAGGAGTTTACTAATATGTTTGTTTTACGTCACAAGGACGAATAAAATATGTTTGTTGTCACACACCTTAGCTCGCGCCTGGTTGTAAGACAACTCTCAGAGTCGCCTCAGCCCAGTATCTCCAGTCATGTCGAGTCCTCTGCGCATCGCTAGTGCGCACAGGACTCATGGGCGTAGTCATGACACTGGGGGCGGTGTTCCTGGGTGGCCATCGGTGGCCACCTCCGAAGATTCCCCTGAAATTTAGAATAAAGATTAGACGTACATGTTTATATATAAAATGTTATTATAATATAAGTACATGTTAAAAATAGGTATTTACAGAAATTATAAGAAAATAGGAACAAAATTTTTCTTATTTTTCTGGCGTTACGATGTAACAAAGAGACAAGAAAACGAGACTTTCAACAAAAGTTTGTTTCGACTGCCAAACGCTGCTGTTGAGAGGATGGAACAAGTTATTGGCTGTAGATCACAGATTCTGTAAGGGAATATTTGGGAATTAGCGAGTCGTGTAAACATCAATGATGCTAAGTTAAGTTGTGCACTCTGCCACCTATTACCCGTAACCTTTTATAAAGCACATGACAGTAATAGTGGGTGCCAAAAAATCGTAGTTATACCATTTTTAGGAGTATAATGTCCAATTATGGCGTACCCTAAAGTCAGTAATTTGGTTGGTCAGACCAGTCTATTTTTGTCATAATCAGAGGGTCTATCGGAGGCACGATACTATGTATCGAATTTTTCTACATTTCTGTCGTCTAACTCCAACAGAGTAAAGAACTTCAGAGGTCTTATTGATGTTTGCTTGCTTGAGAATTCTATTTTGGCGTGACGGACTTGGCCATCACGAGATTTTTCTAAATCAATGATTTTTGCAAGTTTGCAAACGCCTGATTTGGATGTGTAGTCCAAAACATGTACTATGTCGTTTACTTTCGGTACAAATAGTACCGTGCACCCTGGATTGGATAGCGCAGTCGGTGGTCTATCTCTTAGGTATAAGAGATACTGTCTCTTCCCAGTTAACCAAAGGTTTGTTAGATAATCTTGGTCGAGTTTCCAAATGTCCATAAGCTGTATTGCTGTAGGAGTTGGATGTTTATTAGATTCATTAATCGGATTACTCAGGTGGCCTAAATTGGGCCGCATGAAATGTGCGGGTGTTAATGTCAACTGGTCTAGCTCATCAGGAGATGGGCATAGTGGTCTTCTGTTGACCATTGTTTGTATATCTTTCAAGCTCGCTTGAAAGGTATGTTTGTAGATTGAGTGATGACTGTGAACTTCATAAAACACTTGTTTTATAATGCCAATTAGTCGTTCATAAACTCCACCATACCATGGTGCTTTAGCTGGGATGAAGTGCCATTTAATGCCTCTTTCATCTAAGCTAGGCTTTATTTTTTGTTCTTCAGTGAACATTTTCCAGTACTCTGGTAAGTACGTTGCAATTAAGTGGAATTGCGCTGTGTTATCGGATAGGATAACTTTGGGCGTGCCTTTGTCAGCGAAAAATGTTAAGAACGCTGTCCAGATGTCTTCAGTTGTCAAGTTTGACACTGAGAGTAGGTGTACTGCTCTGGTGGACAGGCACGTAAAGATCAACACCCAATTTTTAATGGGTGGTGTAGTTGGTGTTGCCAACTGTGCTTTCAATTTTGGCAGGTATTTGTCAAATACCATAAATGGGCCAAAGATGTCCACACCTGTGTAGGTGAATGGTTTTATGAAAGGTATCAGACGAAAGTCTGGTAGTGCTGAAAAAGTTGGTTGTTTAAACGGTCTTGTTTCAGCTTTTTTACATTGTGTGCACGACTTTTAGAATTTGAGGTAACACTTTTAGTGACTTTGGCACAAAGTAGTGTCTTTTAAAATCAGCTATGGTAAATTTCGTACCAGAGTGTACATTTTTCAGATGTGTATGCATCAGAATTAATTTTGTTAAGTGAGACTTAGGATGCATCAGGATTGGTGATAGCATGTCTCTTGCATACTCGATATCAGGTAGATAATTTACTGTATGTAATATCCCAGATGGATCAATCAGGATGTGGAATTTTTTGTACAAGACGTACGAAGGGTGATTTCATTTTTCCAATACTTCGAGTAATTTTCCGAAGTATTTCTTTTGATCAGCTCTGATGAAGCAGAGTAGGGCAAAATGAAAGGTGAAATCTAATGATGCATAAAGTGAAATTAATCGTTTCCTCCTTATTCGTTGTTTACTAAATCGTCGTACGGCTTCTATACATTGTAAGAATGTACATACGGGTTTAGATAAAGTATTGAATTTTGTGATATCTATGTTGAACGGAGTGTTCAATGGTGGATGTATGAAACTTTTGAAAGGTATTTCATCTTTTGGAATATAGCATGATTTGTTGATGGTCAAATCAAGTGGCTGATTTTGGTTTGGTGGATCAGCTATCCACTGTTGAGACAGAACCTCAGGTTCTGGTAGTATGACTTCACATTGATCTGTGTTTGGACCAATGAAGAAGTGTGGGATGAATCTTTTTGCTGATTTCATCTGCCTTAAATATTTTGCAGGATGACGTTTGTCAAAAATTCATTCATCATCCATTGTTAATGACACTGACTTTATAGAAGTCGAGGATAATACTTCTTTCATTGTGTGAAATACAGGTGTATTTATTTTGGTTGGTTTGTCTGGTAGGCTTTCGATTATGTTTAAATCGGTTTCTGGCCAAGATTTTTCATCTTGGGATAGCCCAGTTGGTGCAGACCACCAGAGTGATTCGGTGAGTTCGTGGATAGAGGAACCACGTGAGCCAATATCAACTGGGTTGTCCGTTGATGTAACATATCGATATTTGACAAGTTTTATACTTTTTATTTCATCGACTCTATTTTTTACGAATTGTGGGTGGACTTTTCTTTCTAATAGCTATGTGAGAACACATTTGCTATCAGACCATAAGAATGTTGGTGCATTCTGTAAACCAAGTAGTTTACGTAGGGAACGTAGTCCACGTGCACCTATGAGTGCTGCAATCAATTCGAGTTTAGGAATTGTGATCGGTCGCATAGGTGTTACGCGTGATTTTCTTGTTACAAATCTTACTGCATGGCAATTTAATTTAGTGTTGCTAAATCTGATATATATTGCCATGGAGTAAGCTATCTGTGATGCGTCTACAAATACGTGTAGTTGACAGGTATTTGGGTCATAAGTTCCTAGGTAGAATTGTATAGGAATATAGTAGTTGAGGCTGTTGCTGAGATCAGTAATTATCTCAGTAGCTGGTGGTTCGAGATTGTCTGGGATTTTTTGATCCCATTTCAATCCCTTGGACCAGAGTACTTTCATGAATGTTCTTGATGGAACAAATGCTGGTGCAAACCAACCTAAAGTGTTATAGAATGATGATAGTACCCTAAGGAATGTGCGTTTCATCCATGGAGATGTAAATGGTTTTGGTTTGGGTATGTAAAGTACATCAAGGTCCATATCCCAATACAGGCCAAGCACTTTGATGATTAGGTTGCTTAACGCGTGTTGTGGGTTGAAATATTTTCTTAATTGTTTACAATTGGTGCCCCATTGGGCGAGTTCCATGGAAATATCGTTGAATAATTTATTGGATTTTATGTATAATTCTTTTGCTTCTTCGTACGTTGGTACGGAAACAATTAAATTATCAACGTAAAATCGTTCTAAGAACTTGTCATGGAACTCCATGTCAACCAATTGAAAGTGATGTAATAGCAATGCTGCGAGTAAGAATGGTGCCGTTATGATTCTGAAAGGAACACGGCAGAATTGAAATGTTACTAAATTGTTATTGATCATAGAATTGTTAGGATTTTTAATCCATAGGAAACGTTTGACATCTCTGTCATCTGGGTGCAATCCAATTTGATGAAATGCTTTTTTAATATCAGCGATTATTGCGTAAGGGTTCTTACGAAAACTTACAAGCATTGCTATTAGATCAGCTAACAGTACTTTTCCTTTATGCATGCAGTCATTTAGGGACAAGTTAGACTTTTTGGTTTTGGCCGATCCATCAAAAACTACTCTGAGTGGAGTGCTTTTTGTTGGATCGTGGATACCCTTGTGTGGTGAGTAGTACCACTTCTGCAGGTCTATTGTTTTCGATAGGTTCAATCATTTCTAAATCGATTAGTGAGATAAAATACTGATCGTATCTTACGAAAAATTCTGGATTTTTCTACAATTTAGGTAATTGTCTTTCTAATCGTTTGAATGTTAACTGTCTATTGTTGACTAGGGGAGGGGTGCTATACTTGTATAGCCACCTGATTTGGTATCTATTGTTCACTAATTTTATATTTTTATAAAATAAGTGCAATGCTACAGTTTCAGCATCGTCCTCAACTAAGTTCTTGGTTTCGATACCTAATGTATCCAATTTCCAGAAGTTTTCTATACTTTCTGGGGATGTAAAGAATGATGGTTCGAATGCATCACATTCGGTTGGTTTTCCTAAGAATCCTCCTAATATGTTTCCGAAGTCAGTATCAATTAGGATTAGGGTTGGTGACAAATGTTTAATGTGCTTTATAAATGACCACATATAATTATTACCAACTAATAAATGTATCGTAGATTCTCGGTCCAACCCTGAAAAATCGATATTTGAATATCGTGGGTAACGGTTTTTAAATTCATTAAATTCAAATTCGGAAAGGTTGTTCGCGATGTGTGGTACCATATTGGCTTTCATTTGAACTTTAGTTCTATCGTGCTTGATTAGTTCAAATTTTACAATTTGGGTGCGAATTTGTTTTGACATTTGTCCAGCTAGGCCATGAAATTTGATTGTTTCAGCGAACTCAGAAAAATTTTCTCTAAGGTGTTCATAGGCATATGTGTAAAACATATAGCTATGTTTGTTTCCACAATCAAAAAAGCCATTAATTCTCACTGGTTCTTGTGCATTTGGAGTGAGAATGTACGATGAAAACATTAAGAAATGAGCGTCAGTATCTTTAGTACTAAAAAATGATAAGCACTCACTTAAGACTGGAACTCCGGACGCGGAACTCTGGTTCTCATCCTCTCGGGGTTGCTGCGTAACGATATTAGCGGTGTCTCCACTTGAAACTGCAGTCGTCTGTAATGTTACAGTTTGTTTAAGCTTGGGAACAGGTAATTTTTGTTGCTGTTTATCAAACAGGTTACTTGGTGGTAGATATTGTTTGCAGTCTTTCAACTGCTCGATCCATGCAACTACCCGATCACGGGGCAGAGGTTTGAATGGTGGTAAGTGCTGCCGCATTGGAACCATCGGCAGTTGGATGGTGGTAGCGCCTTGCAGTACTGGGTACTGGGATAAGATTGCGTGCAATGTGGGCACAATCGGTGGCGCTGGTAGTGCGCACGGAGTGACTCCAATGTGCTTTTCTTTCTGCATAGGTGAGCGTGATGCTCGCCTTTGCAGAATAGGCAAGGCGTGTTTGGAGTCATAGGCGTGCGGACCATCAATGCTGGTATTTTTTGTCCGGATGGCAACTGGACCCATACCGTTCCATCCACATCTGTATTAGATAAATTTATATTAGTGTCCCTATTGTTTATGCGATTCGAACATTGGGCTGGTTGTTTTCGAGGATTGGATTTATTCTGTCCTCTTTCGTTCGTTTTCTTTTCTGTGGAAATAATCGCAAAATTTCTCCTGCCTTTAGGTTGAGAGGGATTTCTATTTTGTGGGGGTGGATTAGGTTTATTGACCTTTTTTTGGTACGGAAGTACAAATAGGCTTCGATAATTCCCTAATTTTAATAAACGATCTAACTGCTTCGAACAAATGTTTAACATTGCGTTTGCTACTTTTTAAAGTGTTTTGGTAAGATAGAGGGGGAAATTTTTTAATTACTATGTTAAATAATTGCTCCTCATCGATTACTTTTGCAAGTAAACGATACCTATCTACCATAATGGTGAGGGTGTCTAACGTATCTAAGATGGATGTTGTATCGTTAGTGGTTGTTGAGTTTGCAGTTATTTTTAACCACATTTCAGCTCGAATCTTGGAATTGTCCCCATACCTACTATCTAAAAATTTTAGGCGTTGGATGTAGCCAATGTTATCTGGGGAGAAATGGTTAATTTTCTCTACCAAGAATTTTGGTAGGGCCCCTTGCAGTAGGTTAAATTTTTTTGTGGGATGGCGATATCGTTTCGTTTATTAACGTAGTTATTAAAGCCGTTAATAAATCCAGGATAGCCTAAAATGTCACCATCCCATTTTTCTGAATAAAATTTAGGAGGTTTGAGATTTGCAAACCCAGCGTCAACTTGATCTTTTGGATCATGTTCCCAGCATTTCAAAATGTAATTTCCGGATTGTGGTTCTTCGATGGTGTTTTGGTCCATTGCTACTGCTAGGGGTGTATTATTTTCTACCGAGTTTTGCGGTAGCTCACGACCTGTCCGAAGTTTGGGAATGAATTTGAGATAAAGAGGGTTGGTGGGAACAGAGCCTTTTTGGGCTTGGTTCTCCCTCATTAATTTCAGGGGATGCTACATTTTCATTTGAAATTGAATTTTCATTACCTGTTATCATTCCGGGATGTCCACATTCACCCCTTGCCGGGGTCCGTTGTTCCGGAACCGGTGGTTCAGGTTGTTGCAAACGCTCATGTTTGGTTGCTTTTGTGGTGTTGAGAAGATACTGGAGGATAAACTCCGCTGGCTGTACGCCCAGGTCTTCATGGACCAAGGCCGAGAGGTTGCAAACTTTTTTCTGCGAGGTGGTCAACACCTTTCGAGCGTTTGCCTCCTTGCGCAGAGTGTCCCCTAGCTCTCTGGCCAACTCCAGAGCCCTAGCATCCCAGCAAGTTTGCTCCTCCTAACGGCGCTGCTCGTCAGCATCTTTGCATACCACGGGTGTCGGTGCAGGTTCCTCCATTTGGTGCTGCTCTACCTTTGTTTTTATCGCAGCTTGTTGAATCAGCAGCTTTCTTTTTGTCTGGCAGGCCCTACGCAAGATTTCCCTTGCGAGGCCTCTCGGAACGTAGTCGAGGTCCTTAATTGTGGCCTCGATTGCTACATCCTCGTTCGCCAGTGCGTTAATCTCATACGCACGTACGTTGGGCCCCTCTAATTTTCTCTCGAGGGATTGGGCATACTCTTCAGTGTCTTCCAATATTGCGAGGAATTGCTGTTACTCGTCCTCGCTGTCTGTTGTATCACTCATTGCGTACATGGATGCGCGGCTACGTGGCTGCACGTCCATAGGTATGGGTTGGATAATGTGTCCTGGCGACGGCTGCGTGTTTGGCAGTATTGACGCTGCTCTACGCAGCTCCTCTTCATCGACCTCCTTGGCCCAGCGTGGTTGTGGGGCGGGGGTTGCATCCTGCTGACGCGATGTGGAGGCTTCGGTTGATTCCTCTTCTTCCATCAACAATGCTTCGGGGTTGAGGAGGACGTCGATGTCGTCGCCTCGCGACTTGTTTACCTTTTCTTGATTATTCATGTTCTATGAACAGGATAAAAGAAGAGGGGAAAGAAATTATTTCTCTCTTTTTCGCTATAGGTATTAGGCCTGTCGATCGAAAGGGGAGATAAGGTTCAATAAAAATGATTTTTGCGTTTGTATTATTAACCTACATTCAAACGAAGGTCAATGACACAGTTTGTGTATTGGTACTACAGTGGTTTGTTTTTATAAACGTGCGCAGTATTTTTTCATAGAGGAAGGATGTAACCGGTGTTACAAATTTTTACCATGTATTATGTATTTTAGTTGTTTGGTATGGAAAGAAAAGATCGTAAATTGCTTTTTACGCGATTTTATCGATTTTTGGAAATTGTTTTTTCAAAATGTTTCAAAGTCTTTTTGACAAATGAAAAATCGGGCATGACCCATAGGCGAAAAGGTCTTTTTGATTTTTACATAAATGATAAGAAATTTTTTCAACTCTCTTATGAGAAATGAAAAATCGGGCATAACCCGTGTGTGAAAAGGTTATTTTTAAGTTTCACAGAAAAGATTTGCAGGAAGTAATAAAATTTTTTCTGAGTGTTTTTCACAAAATGAAAAATTGGGCGTGACCTGTGGGCGAAAACATCATTTTCAATTTTCAAAAAAAAGCTAATTTTTTTTCGAAATCAGTTTGGTTTTCAGGGTCTAGCCTAAAAAAATTTTTGGTGTGACCGACTGTTTTCAATTTGTAACTAGATTACGCACAAATACTATCTTAGAATTTGCACTAAGATCGATATGCGATCTTAGGCTATTGGAAAAATGGCGGACTAACTATTGAGTTTATAATAAATTATAATAATGATGCACATTAGGAATAAATTATTTTAAGTCCGAATAACTAAGATTTTGTCTTGTAACAATGTGTTACAAATGCATATTTCAAATATGGCGACGCTTTAGAAAATTTGCTAAAGATTACAATTTCGTAAGTGTACTTACGGTTTTCCTTTTATTGGATGGCTGCACCTTACGGAAACTTCACCACTACACTCCGGGGAGTAATGTTAAATAAAATTGCGTAAATAATTACGAAAATAGTAAAAAAAAAAATCACAGTAAAAATTGATTAATTATATTGCTAAATGCAATTAATGGTTATGCGCACAATGAACTCGATTCAAAATCAGATAAGTAAATATGATCGGCTATCTTTTCATACATCAGGGGTACGTCGTGTTGAACACATTGTTGTCGGGGTGAGATAGCACATGCGTGGGGTTTTTTCTCCACCATCGCTGCTGTTGCAGTGTACTGCACAAACTTTGTTTGTGTGTGTTTTTTACGTAAGGGATACGATCTTTTTTGCGTATGTGTGTGTGTTCACACATAAACTCATACGATTGTTCATTCGTCCAGCGGCTGGTGAAAGCCGATTGGATGAACCAAGTCTTTTATCTTCTGCATGATTGTCGTAGTTTTGAGGGATTTCAATCAGTTTTTTATGCTATTTGTGTCTTTATTAAGAATCGTTTTTTCAAACGTATGAGTGTGAGGGAGGTGGGACTATTCCTAGATTTTTTTTCTGTCTCTCACATTGTTCATATTTGAAGGACAAAGACACAAATGCGCTATCATTTAGCGATCTTTCTGTATTTTCTACAGCCTAAATATTTCAAAGACAAATTTCTAGATTCGATGTATTTTATTTACACAAATAATATACGTAATATTTAACGCTGGGGGTGGCGGAAAAATAATTATGAATTATTTTTTCGTCGGCTATCTAACAGCAGTAATTACAAAAGACATTTTTGTACTAATTAACAATTAAAAAATGTTGACTATACCTAGTATAGGGAATTAAAATGAATTAAGTTTCAGTCTCCAATAAGTCGTAGTACTTAAGTCTGCGTGTAACTGCCAGGCTAATTCTTATTGAGACTGGCAATTGCGTACGATGTACGGGTGAGAGTTGTTTATTATGGAAGCGTATTATTTCAGTTCAAGTCGAACCGTATGTTGGGCCACAAAAAATTAATATTTCCGTTTTTCACGATCAGATCCGAAATTAATTTTCGATTTCCGAAAAAAGGTTTCAATGTTCGAAATGGTATTTCGATTTCCAAAACTAAATTTCGAGTTGCAAAATTAAATTTTGATTTGTGAAATCAAATTTCGATGAAAACGAATTATTAAATTCGAGGTCCAGTGAAAAACACTGTGCTCCTGCTACCATGTAGTGGATGAGTTTACTAATATGTTCGTTTTATGTCACAAGGACGAATAAAATATGTTTGTTGTCACACACCTTAGCTCGCACCTTGTGTTAAGACAACTCTCAGCGTCGCCTCAGCCCAGTATCTCCAGTCATGTCGAGTCCTCTGCGCATCGCAAGTGCGCACAGGACTTGTGGGCGTAGCCATGACAGTATGTGCGCATCGAATATGAGGGAATAATATTAGCAAAATGATTTTGATGAATTAATTTTGTCGAATAATTTCAGCTGTCTTGTGCTTTTATTATTGTGATTTATTTCAACTTTTGAGCAAAAAATACAATACAAAACGCATCAACATTACTAATTTTGGTGGATTATGTAGTGGTAACCCTGCATTGTTTCTAAGCATTACCATGATGATCAGTTTGTGAAGAAACAGACTTGTATATTTATTAATTTTATGTGTATAGTGTGTGTGTGTGTGTGTGTGTGTGTGTGTGCGCGCGCGTGCGCGTGCGTGCGTGCGTGTGTGTGTGTGTGTGTGTGTGTGTGTGTGTGTGTGTGTGTGTATGTGTGTGTGTGTGAGAAAGAGAGTAAGTGAGTGAGTGAGTGAGTGACAATCCCTGAAGCGCCATAGAGTGACGTTTTGTCTGTGTCAGCCTTGGATTTTTTCAGGTAACCACTGTATAATTTGTTGTTTTAAAAGAGACAATGAACTTTTTTTTTTATGTCTGTATTGGTAGGGGAGCATAAGCATCAAATATGAGGGAATAATTGACGAAATAATGTTGGGAAATGATTGGGAAAATAATTTTGTGAAATAATTAATGGCTTGTACCTTTATTAAGTATAGTGATATATGGGGGGCGTTCAATAGGTACCTTTCGCAATTTTCTTTCCACTCTATCGGACAACATTGGAGTAGGCACGTGGGGATTTTATGTACAGGGAGGTTATGAAAATTCAGAATTTTTAAATGTAAGTCGCCCGTATTGCTTCAAGTATTTTTCCATATTTACGTTGCAGTAATAGGTTATTTTACTTATTTTGATTAAAACTGTATTCAATAAAATTTTGATAGATCGATATGTTTGTTAGATATCGATTCGTATAGATTATTTTTTATAATTTTTTCACGCATTTGAAATTTTGGATTGTTTGTTGAATATTGTAGATGTAAGTAAATTGGCAAACTAGGTTTTCTAGCGAAGTATTTCTACGTTAAAGGTTTTTTCATTATTATAAATTGATTTACTATTCTAGATGTTTTCGAAATATGGATTATCTGTGGTGTCGTATTGAGTTTTAGTAGCCTGTTGTGTCTCAAACTATGTCCAATATGATATTTTTTCTTCAATAATAGATTTCAAATTTAATTGCTTGAGGTAACTTGTCTGAATTAGGAAGGTACTAAATACATTGGAGAAATGTCTGAGTAAACTATTTTGCTTTGCGTTGAACCATACACAATTGTCTCAAATTTCCATGCTTAGTCGCATCTTTTAAAAAGGAATCGAAAGAATATGCCTTCATAACTTGCAGCAAGAAGCAATTTCAAACCCGTGTAAACAAACATAATCGTAATTGTGTGACTTTGAACTCGTCACCAAAATTCTTTTTGTAGAAAATTTCTTCTGGCATCCTTGTTTTTGCTGTTCATTGTTGAATATAAAAATAAATACCTATACCTCCTCTTGAACTAAGAGCACTTTTCGTTTTTTTATTACGACTATTTCAGTAGAAAACGCCGTGACTTTACTGATTATCCAATTATCCAAGCGAGTGCAGATTTTTGCTGAAGCTGATTGTTGTTGGTTATGTAGGCGTATCCCTAGACCTCTATTACCGCTTTCCTCTTCAAGGTAGATACATTGATGTAGGCTACTCATTTTTGTAGAATCGTGAATACGCTTTCATCGTGGAAGACCACAATTCGGCTTGTTATGCAGCCAAGCTTGAAGCTGCTGAATCCGCTAAGGCCAGTGTAATACAGGATGCGACCATTCACGCTGCGCTCACTCCTCAAAAAGTAAGTTTCTCACTGACCTTTTTTTTTTTCACACGCGCGATCATTTCGAACGCGAAGAAAGAGAAACATTTCTGTTTTTTTCGAGCTTTCCTCTATCGATCGTCATTTGCTTACAATTGGTTTGCTGAAATTATCGCAAACGACGGACAAGCTTTTTTAATCGTATAGCGATTGTGTATTTGAGCACTACAGTGAAAAACCGTTAGGTACTCACCGACGACAAATTAGTGGAGAATATCTGTGCGCCTACCATATCAATACCAATTTCGTCGACTTTTATTTCAGATTTATGAGTGTGAAAATGTGATCGCCGAAAGCTCCCTTGTCGTCTTGGACGGTAATCTCAGTGTGTCATCCACCGACGCCGTGCTGGAGATTTGTCGTCGTTACAAAACCACCGGTATGCTCGTAATGTTATCCTACCCTCGAGAAAATTGCATTCTTATTGCTGGTTTGGTAACGCCTATGTAGCATACACCCGCCGCCCCTTCGTGAATATTAATTCGCCATTGTTTTTGGTACGCCTGGCTGTTAAACAGTGCTGCGCTGGGGCAGCAATTCATATAACCCTCTCATTGTCATCTCTATTTCATTGCTGAACAGAATGTTCTTAGACATGCGGGTAGCCTGAATGAATGCCCTTTTTTCATTAAAATACCAAAATGAGATTGTTTCCAGTAGTAGGTATTCCCAATGGCTTTTGTAGCACAGGTAATTGTTAGCGTGCTATATGTATGTTTATGGGTTAATACTTTATAGCACCGCGTAACGGGCGTGAGACCGGTAGTTTTCTATCGAATACTAAAGCAGTGCTTTCTTTCAAGAGAATTTTTTTTTTTTTTTTTTTTTTTTGTGAAACAATAGCGGACAAAACGTGTTTTATTCTCCTTTTTCCAACGCGAGACAAGCCAAACCTCTTTTTAGAAACAAAAGTTCCCTTATCTTTGAGACAAAGGGGAGCAATTTTAAGGAGACTTTTTTTCCTCCTTTTTTCAAACCAACATTTTATAAAGGTACCTACCGAGTGTGACGACAAACAATTCTCTTTGTTCTTTCTTCGATTCATTTACATTTTTTCTGAGTATTAGTTAATCGCTATATGTAATAAGGTATCCAAAAAGTTACTCTGTTTTGTTTTGTTTTTTTTTTTCCAATTATTTTAGTCTTTTTGTAGTTGTCAGTTCGTCAAAGTTTCATTTTCGAGGAGGCATATACGATAGGTAATATCTATTTTTCATGAATAATAATACAGCCGTGGAGATAAGACAGTTCAATATAATTTAATCATTTTTTATATTGTATTATTTTATCTCTCAGGTTTTTCTTTCCATGCAGGCTGTATGATTCTCAATATCTGCATTATTTCTAAATAATATATAGCTCAACTCATTTACTTTCTTTTTCTAATCGTCGTTTTAGGAACGTCTTTCTCTGTTTATGCTGACTTTTTTTTCTTGCTCTATACTGTACAGGCTATAGGCCTAATTTTTTTGCAATTCATGTATCATTGTCTCGCATGAATCGTATGTTAATTATTTGTGACAATAGAGTTCGCTACAGGTCTGCTTCACTTTATTATTTGAAATTATGAGAACTTTCAATAAAAATCGGCTTGGTACCCAGTTCCAAATTGACTGAAAATCAAGTATCTTCGAAATTGGATAACCTTGACTAGGTTTGTCGAAAAAAAAAAAAAATTGCATACCTACGTAATTTTGAGAATCTAATTCTGAGAATTAAATTATGAAAAAAGTAAAACAATTCCAGTTAGGTCATCCGTCAGATTGATTTTCTCTCCTTATATCAGACCAATAATGATAAGTACATAAGTAGGTACATCTACACTTGTTAATTCATATTTATACAGCGTGATTTCAACCTGCCGTATGCAGTTTGGAAATATGAATTGAATCTGCGCTGGCCTGTGAATTTTCAATTTGGAGATTCAGATTAACTAATCTACTTCGTTTGAAGAAAAAAGTAATAATTATTTTCACTCACGTTAAAGTGAATTTTTTTATGATTCATCCAATAGAGCACACATTGCTTATGCTCCAGTACCATTTTATAGAAAACATTTCACAAAATTACATTTCAAGATAGTTTAGGTATCTGCTTCAAACGTATCGTTTGTTAAGTTTGTTGGGATTATATTATGTAAAAGTGTTCTTATTGACGTCGCGCGTAGTCGCGGTATTGAGCGTAGATTGACTATGGTGTAGTCTTATGGAACTTTCCTACTTTTCTAAGCCTTTCCAATATTCAGGTGACTTATTGGAGGTTCCACAATAACTAGGTCCGTAACCAGAGGAGGGGCCGAGGGCCGTGTCCCCAGAAAAAAATTAATTTTTTCTTTTCATCTTTTCCTGCTTCGGGAATAGTCCAAACAAATTAGACAAAAAAATAACTTTTAAAAGAAATAATTTATAAAAAGCTGAATTTTGGTATACATATACGTAGGTTTCATCATTCATAACAATCACTTAAATGTTGCCATGCGAGGGATGTGAGCAGCGTCTCCCAAAGAGGGTTAAAATGATGGCGCTAGGCAGTTTTTCGCCATTAGTGAAAATTTATTTTTTAAATTCAAAAAATACCAATAAAACTAGTTTCTAAATTGAGTTTTATTTATAAAAAATAAATAGAGTAGTAACATAGGACTGCTGATCCAGTGAACATTATTGCAAGTTTGGTTGAAATTGTGCTAATTAAAGGGATTCATTTGAGCAAAAAATTGTTCGAACTAAATTGAATGTTGACTAAAAATTACATAAAAAAGTACCGTATGCTACACATTTTTTTGTTAGGTGCATAGTTTCTGCCTAAATCACCCTTGAAAATATATATTTTTTCGTTAATACTTACTTAACTCAATAAACACATGATAAGTAATGTATCTATTTTCTATACTAATAGAGTAGGTTTATGAGTTCAGATAAGCATTAATTTTTTTCGCAGAGTGCAGACACACACGTGAAGTGAAGTTCTTTCCCATAACTCAGCCCCACCGCTCTAAGTGATACCATACACTATGAGTAGGTACATGCTAATTTCTGCTTCGTATACACAGTCTAATAAAAAAATCAGTTGGGGAGGTGCGAAGTGGTGTTGAAATGCGGTAAGGGAGAGAATTTCCCAGCCTAATAATGTGTTCTTATATACTACACATGTTACGCGAATAAATAAGCAGACACAAATTATACGTGCGTAATATATGTACTCGACACATCAACTAAAACTGTACATAAAGGAAAACTGGTAAACTAGGTACAAACGTACAGTTACAAACTCTTATCGCTAGGCACATTAAAACATGATAAAATTCACGGTTCAACATTCGATTAACTTACATTTACTCAACATCCTCCCCCCCCTGAGGCGGCGGCGTCTCAGGAAGTAAAGGGATCAACTTAATAACAGGTCTACGTTTAATCTTATCTCCTAACTTAACATCGGCCACTCGAGCTACTCCATCTTGGCCATAAATCAAATCTACAATCCGAGCAACGGGCCAAAAAGTAGGCTGACTAGATTCGTCCTTTACAAGTACAACGTCCCCTACGCGGGGAATGCGAGTCTCCTTACAGCCTAAAGTGGCCTTTCGCAATGCGACCAGGTACTCAGTTCTCCACACAGTCCAAAATCGCTCAAAAATACTGCGCACTAACCTATAACGAACAGCATGAGTACCGCCGACGACCTCACCGGGCAATTTAGGAACAACAGTTAACGACCTACCAATGCACAAGTGCCCAGGAGTGACGAAACATCCTTCGATCGCATCAGCAGAACAAATCGGTCGAGAATTTAAAACAGCCTCAATTTGGGTAACCAATGTAGTCATTTCAGTAAACGATAACTTCTGAGTACCCACGACCTTTCGAAAATGAGATTTGAACGACTTAACGGCCGCCTCCCATAGGCCACCGAAATTGGGAGCTCTTTGAGGAATGAAATGCCAACCAATACCACGACTCGACGCAAAACCTTCCAACTCGTTTCTCGACTCGGCTAACAACGCGAATGCGGCCCTTAACTCTCGGTTCGCACCCACGAAATTCGTACCATTATCGCTATACACGTTTGACGTGGTTCCACGCCTCGCCAGGTATCCCCTCCAACACCTTCGTAACCCTGTTGGCTACAAATGTGCACCAGTGATGGCCTGGTTTGGCTAGTCACGACAACACGATAGTTGAGTCCGTCCACGCCACCACTTGCGTGCCCTCTTTCAGGCGCAGTGCGGCGCGGACCTTACGAAACAATTCGGCTGCTAACACTGCGCCACACAACTCTAGCCTTGGTAACGACACTTTCTTCACTGGCGCCACTCTCGTTTTCGCGCATAGCAGCCTTAAACCCACTTCGCTTCCATTTTGATGACGCATATAAATAGCGGCCCCGTATGCACGCTCAGAAGCGTCGCAAAATACGTGGAACTCCGCTCCCTTTATTTCCCCGGCGCACCGTGGAATTTTCAATGATGGCAATTCCGCTAACTTGTGACGTAGCGCTAAATATTGGTCTATGATATTTCCTTCTATTAAATCGTCCCAATCGACCTGATTGGCCCAAAGCGACTGTAAAAGGATTTTGAAAGTGATTGTGACTGGTGACACTAACCCCAGAGGGTCAAAGATGCGGGCCACCTCCGATAAAATTTCTCTTTTTGACCAAACTGCTGGCAGCTGTGGAAGACGAGCGTAAAATGCCAGCCTATCCTCCGCGGTTATCCAACGCATGCCAAGCACGCTCACAGCCTGCTCACCAGTCTCAAACTCTAGAGCACCTTCGATACATTCCTTATCTAAACCAACAAGTACCTCCGCCATATTGGAAGCGAACTTTCTCAACGGAAACCCGGCCTTAGCTAGTCCGTGGCGCAGCTCATGCAGCCTTACTCTCGCTTCCTCTACCGAGTCTGCGCCAGTTAACACGTCATCCATGTAGAAGTCACTTCTTAAGACGGCTGCTATCTCTGGCTTCTCGCTGTCGTACTCTTCTGCAAGCTTACTCATACACTTTGTCGCCAAGTACGACGCCGGCTTCGTTCCATAGGTCACTGTATTCAATTTGTAGGTGCGAATGGGCTCGTTCGACCTTTCTCTCCAAAGCACGCACTGCAGACGTCTATGCTTCTTTTTTACTCTCACTTGCCTATACATTTTCTCAATGTCTGCAGTAAACGCTACTCTCTTTGTTCGGAATCTCACCACGATGGAAAAAAGGTCTTCCTGCAAAGCAGGTCCCTTCATCAAGATGTCATTGAGCGAAAGACCCGTCGATGTCGGACATGACGCGTTAAAAACCGCTCTTACTTTCGTCGTCGTACTCGTTTTCTTTCGTACCGCGTGATGAGGCAAGTAGCACCTAAATTCCGACGGGTCTGCGCTCTCCACGAGCGACATGTGTCCTAGTTGGGCGTACTCGTCCATGAAGGATTTGTACACCTCCCAGTCCTTACCAGACAACCTGCGCTCTAATGCGCAAAATTGGCGAAACGCTATCTGTCTTGATTCGCCCAATGACTCGATAGGCACGCACAAAGGAAGCTCTACTTCGAAACTACCATCGGAGCACCGGCTCACCGTCGTCTCAAAATGCTCGTTGCACTTTACCTCTTCGGGAGTCCACGTAGTAGGCACCGGTCCCACCTCCTCCAGCACAAAAAATTTTTGTAACTGGTCTTGGATCGTGAGGTAGCACTTACCCGTCCCCCCCCGAAGCTGCGTGCTAGACGTGCCTATAGCCACCCATCCGAATCTGGTTTCCCTCAAGTAGGGCTCATCGCACAACTTATGCCGCCCAGGCAGCATAAGCTCCTCGAAATGTTCGGCTCCGATTAACAAGTCTACTCGGTTACCACCATAGCCTACCTCATCGGCGAACTCTTTGACGCGGTCGCTATATAGCGACGTATCGTAGGCTACAAATTCGTCCGCCACCGTAGGCGCTACTAGAAACTCGGCCTCGAAATTATAGCCGTTAAACCTAGACTCGACTCGAAGGCGACAACTTAAATTTAGGCTAAGTGCTCCAGGCACTATCGACTTAATTACCAACTCGGACGAACGTGTGTTACATTTCAACTTTCTTAACAACGATTCGGAAATTAAATTAATTTCGGAACACGAATCTAATAAGGCCCTAACCGATAACAATTCGTTATTTACCTTTCGTATTTTAACAATCGCAGAAGGCAAAAAGGTACCTGATTTTTTGACGTTCGTACAGAATACCTTTTTCAGTTCACCTTTGGACCCTTCTTGATTCTGCTCGTCACCTTTTGCGCTGACACTTTTCTCGTCGTCTACATGTAGGAGAGTGTGGTGACGTCTACTGCACTTACTGCACCTTGGCGCCCGACACGTAAGTACCATATGCCCCTTGGTTAGGCATTGAAAGCACAGCCCCTTTTTCTTGACCATTTCCACTTTCTCGTTGACGGTTTTGGCTGCAAATTTCGGACACTCGATCATCAGGTGTTTTTCTCCGCAGTCGAAACACTTCTTGGCCGTGCTGCTAGCTCCCTGCGCGCCCGCCGTTGTCATTAGCGCCTTCGTTGTTTCGGTGCGTTTGGTTGGTGCTCCCACATTCGCCCCTTTTGTGGACGCCGTTGAGCTGCTCATTGACTCGACCACTCTTACTCGTTCGTGCAGGAAGGCTTCTAATGTTTCGTACTTTGGATATTCTCGCTCTTTGACCGTCGCGATTTCCCAGGCCTTTCTCGTTTCGGGGTCTAGTTTTTCTGCCACCAGGTAGGACATCATGTATGGCCACCCGTCTTTGATACCCATTGCGTCGAGGGATTCGATCGCGTCTGACGCGGCGTCTAACAATTTTTGCAGGCCGCTCTCGTTTTTGCTGCCGGCAATTGCGTGAGTGCTTGCAAATGCCCGCTGATCGTGGCTCGCCTATTCTCATACCTCTTTTTTAATTTCGTCCAAGCTTTTTCAAAATTGCGTTCAGTGAGCTCGAATTTCTTTATCACGTCGGCTGCACCTTTCTGCATAGCTTGCTTGAGGTAGACCATTTTTTCTATATCAGTGTACGTAGCGCCATTCACCACCAGTGACTCAAATACATTTTTAAAGTCGTTCCATTGGCGGTAATCGCCCTCGAATTTGGGTATTTGTATCTCTGGCCTTTTGAGTTTGCGCTCTTGCTTGGTTTCAATGCCAGACGACCTCCTCGCATTACTCGTACTCGGCGGGCGGTCGTCATACGTGGCGATGAAATCCGCCAATATCACTTTCGCGGCTCTCGCGGCGGTCTCAATTTGCGTTCGTTCGTCTTCATGTTTCTGCAGTTCGCTGTCTGCTACCTCCATTTCGATCGTCGACTGTATCTCGGAAAATTCGCTCAATTTCTTTTCCAAATCCGCCCTGTCGATTTTTGCAGCTTCCAGGGCGGATGTTGGTTCGTTCTCGTCGATCTCCATGTTCTCGATTAAATTGCACATTCTACGAATGCTGCGAGCCATTAAATCTCGTTTTCTGATGGTCTTGGCTAACAGTTTCGCCTCAAAATCGTCCGTTGGCATCTCTATCTCGTTTACGGTACGTCTCAATGTTGAAAGCATTCACTGTTCGGCAAGATTTTACAAAAGATAAGCATCGTTTCTTTCGTCGCTGGCACAACCGACACTTTTTCGCCTAACTTTCACTTTCGAGTAGCCTATTTTTTGGGATGGCTAAGCCCCCTCGGACAGCTGTCCGACACTTCACTTTTTTTTTTTTTTAAAAAACGGCTCAAGGGACCATTTATGTTACGCGAATAAATAAGCAGACACAAATTATACGTGCGTAATATATGTACTCGACACATCAACTAAAACTGTACATAAAGGAAAACTGGTAAACTAGGTACAAACGTACAGTTACAAACTCTTATCGCTAGGCACATTAAAACATGATAAAATTCACGGTTCAACATTCGATTAACTTACATTTACTCAACAACACATATTTTTGATTTTTTGATTTTTGTTGAAAAATTTTTCCCCCTCTAAAACAACGTTTGACCCTTGTAATATCGGGGTCTGGTTACGGGCTTAATCATAAATTTGGTCCTAATTATTTAAACCAAGAAAATAAGTGCTCGTTTGATTGTGTGTAACGTTCCAAATGTTTTAAGCTCAGGTACCTTCGTCACTGTAGCTCAATTTGGGTCGCTAGATATTTCAATTTGAATGGAAAAATGAAATTAGAAAACGTCATTTCACGACGTCTCCCACCTAACCCAAATCCATCAAATGAGATCTCGTAAGATAATGTGCAATGTCTCAAATATTTCGCCCCCTCATACGCTGTTTAAATTTGATAATGGTCTCAACTTTCAAGGTTTTCCACTTTTTGAATGAAAGGTGAATAAAATGACGAAAGTTTTATTTCTTAATTTCGATCCAAATTTCAATTGGTGCCTAATTCTAGCAGTTTCAGTGAACAATCTTCGTCAAAAAAGTTTTTCGCTACGCTCGTGTGTATTATTTCTTGAATCTTCCCTTCTGGGAGCGCAAAATCAGCAGCGGAGTCAAACCTTCGTTACTCGTGACACATAACGTTGTTTTTCTTTCTTGTGCTATAGTTTGGTTCGAGCCGACCGACTGGAACGTTGTCACGAAACCATTTTCTAACCCACATGGGCGTGGACAAGTGGTCGACTTCATTTCGCCGAATTTGCGCGAGTTACAAATCCTGGTCGAACATCTGACTGGCAGAGCTGGTGACGAAGCCGTCGGCAATCGCAGCCTGGAAGCGATTCTAACCGAAGCTCGAGACGGTGCAGTACGCGTTCTGCCATACGTACCGAACATTATGGTCACCCTTGGCAAACACGGCTTAGTGGTGAGCGCAAATCTCCGAGCTGCTGTTGAATGTCGTATTATTTTGGTCAGTGCCTCGCAGAGCGAGCGGGCGTGAAGGGTGCCAAAAGGTACCGGTCCCGCCCTTCTTCAGAGGGTCCGGAAGGCCCAGATATTCGAAATAAATAACAGTTTTTACGTAAATGTTTTAAAAAGGCGTTCGTACTGTATCCATGGTGGGGGGTTTGAGCGTCGAACTCCCCCAGAGTTCGTAAAAAAACACGAAACTCGGGAAATCAAACTGAAAAATTTTGTCGGTTCCTCCCGTAGATAAATCTTACATAAACATGGCACCGAGGAAGGCGTATCTATTTATTCCTGCTGGGCCCGAACTTTCTCTCTGAGGTCTTGATTTGCGATGTTATAATTTTATTCATCACTACGTAGTTGTTCTGTAAAGCCGAGCGTTCGTCATTTTGCAGATGGTGAACCAAGAATGCGCGACGTTCTACGAGATGGCAGAAAAACACGATACGGCCCACGTTTACGGTGTTGGTGACTGGTTAGTCGCGTTTTCAAATTTTGGCCACCATCTCCGATAGACGTAAAATACGAATAAGTTGAAAATGTTTCTGTCGTTTAGCATGGCGGCTGGCTACATTGTTGCGTTCTTGAATGGATTGCCTGAAATTCAGCGCGTGTCCGTTGGCATGAATGCGGCCCTGCAAACCGTCAAGTCTTTGCAAACCATTCCGAAAACTTTGACTTACCAGTTGGATGTGCAAAATTTACCTCGTCATATTCGATTACCGCTAAGGGGTAAGATATGGACAATGTTTATCGAGAACTTTCTTCGTGGATTATTGCTGATCGCAGAAACTTTGGCTCTTTTTGAAAGGGGGAGGGGTACTGCGAACACAGCCGAATATCCCTCGTTAGACTTTTTCCATAATGGTCATGCGGTGGTCCCAAGAGAAACTTCGAAGAATTCGTATGCAGGTATACTGCCTTAACCCTTTTTGATGCGAGGAGTAGTAAGTAGGTATCTTGACACAAATAAACTGAAATTATTTTCTAGCGAGAGTAAGAAACTGTAGTAGGTACCCGAGGTACCTATACATTTTTAATGGGTATTTTCGTTTTAAAAATTACAATTATAGCGATTTTCTGCGGTAACAAGTCCATTATGGTGCAGATTGAGAGTGCGTTTTTTTTTATAATAAAATAAATACAACGGTGTATTGTATTTGAACCTTTGGTGTAGTATGAAATTAACAAGTGTCCAAGTTGACACGGTGAATGCTTAAGAACCACTGAATAATCGACATATCCCTTTAACACTATTTTACTTTGTATAAGAAATTACTCGTAGTTTAATAGGTAGGTAAGACAAAAAAAAAATGAAGAGCAATTAAGAAAGGATCTCAAAATAAATCGGAGACACAAAATGGCGTTCCAATAAGAGTTGAAGTGAGAAAAAGGAGGCAGACAATAAAATTATAACAAGAAATGCAAGTCCATAGAAAGAAAATACTTACATAGAAAATGAGATATAATGTAGTTACAGGTCTGCAACTGCCAGCCAAGCAGACTCAAAAATCTTAGAGGTACAATATTTTGGCTGTATCCAAATCATACAGAGTGCTCGTATAATGTTACAAAGCGTACACTTACCGAATAAAGGTATAGATATTTACTGACGTCCGTGACATATTCGCGACAGATTTGCATTTGCCATCTAATCTGAACGCGACCAAAAAAATTGGTTCAACGACTTTGTAACGAAGGTATTCACACTCATACGGCAACGACACTTATTTTGGAGACACAAAAATACACGGTAATGGTACGTTCCGGATACACGTTACCTACGAGTGTGCAGAAAATGAGGCTGTTTTTACATTTTCTTTTGTTAGCTTAGTTACATGTCAGTACTCATCAAATTGTGGTTAAAATGTCAGATTTGAATAAAATTTTTTCATAGAACCCTTACTGGATATACAAACGAGTTACGTATAGGGTGGGATTAATAATTTGTGAACAATTATCGGTTTGGAAGTGTGGTACACAATCTGGCAACATTAACTAAAAACCAACGGTTTTCATCATATTAAGAACTTTTCTCCGATACTATGCTTATAAAAATTCTTGTTTTTTAGACACAATAAATTAAAGTGCATCAAAATAATATTTATACGCTATAAAATTCAAATCATAATAATTGAATTTGTAATCAGTATGTAGGTATAATCGTTAACGAGATCAATTTTGGCGATAGTAGAGCAAATTTAAACAGTTGAAAAATTGAAATGAAGGTGTCCCTAATGTTTTTTTTGTTTATTTTGTCAGTTTTGAGACATTTTGTGCGAGAGTTGGAAAAATCTCGAATTTAAAACATTTTTGATTTTGGTAAACCTACATTCTTCATTGTATAAACTCTTTAAAAATGTATCATCAAGTTGCGTAACTTTTACGTGCCGATTTATTTCCGTTACGAAAGTAAAGACTGAAAAGTTATTGTGTTGCTGTCATACTCGAACTCTTAAACAAGCAGACAACTGTTTGAAGTTGTTCGTTGTGAAAAGAGTGTTAATGAGCTAAACGTGTTTTGTTTCGTTTGTTTTTTTTTTTTTTTTTTTTTTTTTCATCCTAAAAATTTTCCACTTTTTCCCCTAAATTAGTTTTACAAAAGACGTAGGTGGTACTCTACACCTCCTTAATGTCTTTTGCTTTTCATTTTGTGAGAGATTTAACGGAGTATAAGTACCTACCTCTGCTTAAGTATCATTCACTTTAGGCGCGTGTAGGCCTACATGCTTCGTTGATTAATTTATTCTCGTTACACGAGGGTGGGAGACATCTAACTATTCATGACACGACATGAAAATTAAAACGGCATAGGCTCGTCTTGTCTCGCCCATTTGTTGCACATATTTCCATATCAGTTCGAATATCGTTGCCTGTCAAATTTCCGCGGTGGCGTTGAAAACGAAAGCTCGTTTAATCTCAAAGGATGAAACTTTTATTGAAAATTACGTCGCGAAAGTGCAGGCGTTGGTTTACACAGAATCCGTGTGGATGGAAATGAGCACTTTTCTTTGGTGAAGCTTGAGTTTGTTGTGTTTGCGTTCGTTGGCGGTCGTGTAGCTAGGTATTTAGCTTCAATGTTGTCTTTTATAGGCGTAGTACTCACCGGATTCTGGCCTACTCAGTTTTCGCCATCCGTCGTATTTGCTAGCTGTCGTTTAATTTTCCTACATACACACATAATTACTTAATTCGACCAAAAACTGATCACCGTCAGCAAAATTTGTGCAATTTTTTTCCCCCCTCCAAATTCCATATCTCCTGTTGCATGAAACCGTTCTAAGTACTTCTTGATGCATGAAAGAAAAAAGCTTGGAAGTATCTATATCGATGCGCGCATGAGTAACTATTACTAAAGTATAGGTATGTCATTTTTATCATTCACGTTGCGTAATCGATTCGCATTTGGACGCAGAGTAATTAAAGCGTATTAAAGATTGTTTGTAGTACGTATATGTGTCGTTTGATAGGTATTGACAGTGCATATGATAATTATTTGATGTAAACAAACTGCAGTTTGATGTGAGCTGCTACGGCGCGTACGCATCGACCATGCTTTTCACTCTGTGCAGAGGTGGCCGGTTCGAATCCCAATAATATTACTTACGGTACATTTTTTTCTCAATATTTTTTTTTTTTTTTTTTCAAATTAAGGCGGAGTACGAAGAGAATTTCCTGCAGGAAATGAGAGTAGGTGAGCTGCCGAAGGCAGGGACGTATAATTAGAACCAACCCACGGCCGGAGCCGCAGAAGTCTTATTCATTTCCCCGGACATCCCGGAACATACCCGAATAAACTTTGATCCAGTGAAATTAGCCAATCTTCAAGTGCACGTCATTATCGTACACTTACAGTGTAAATGTAATAGTGTGAATAGTCGCATGTCAGTAGTATTGGTGAAGCAAGTGGGTGCCTGGCTGAGGAACGCGCAAGATATTCTATTCTCGCGTGCCTGCCCATTCCAACAGGTCGTTAGCATGTGGAAATGATGATTTGTTGGAATAGAGAAGGAGCGCCGAGGTTGTGTTTGCTCCGGGCTGCTCCAAAGTTTACAGTTTCATTGATGCAACTTGAAGTACTTATTTGTACTAAAATAGTGCGGATCTCAAACAGTTGCACGTGCACCACCGGCGGTACGTGGAGTTTGATGAGGTGGTACGCAGGCAGAGTCTATACTGACGCAAAACCAAACATTTTCTTTTCTCTTAATTCGAAGAATTCATTTGTGTATGCCAGTAGGTACGTAAGAATATCGGCATTATCTAATTAATCGACATTTATCGAATGGGCAGTTACCTACCTACTTCGCTCAAATTGATTTTGTTTGGTTGGTGTGTAGTTTAAATCAATATGGATACTTGAGCGTGAATTAAAAGATGACGCTCTACTTCAGAATTGGAATGTGAGGTGAGTGAAGATGAGAAAATTCTTTTTGAAGGACAAAAATTTGAAAAAAAGTATGATCCCGAGGATATTAATATTGGATTCACCGTTATAAGTATGAAAAATGAGTCGAGGCCTCAATGTGTTATCAGCTTTGAAACTCTGTTGAACCAACGTATGAAACTTTCTTAGTACAAAATGAGTGACCTATTATACCTGCGCGTGGGTGGTGCGCACAAAATAAAGTTTGAAAACGCCTTTTCTATCTTATCCACGCTACCTGCCATGCGCCTACCCAATCTCTCTCTCTATCCAAGGACACTATATGTCATAATTTCGTCATCCCGAATATTCATAATTCGATAGCACTGCGGAAGAACTTTTTGCGTTCCATCATAAATTTCCTTATTTTCACGCATTCTCACTGAACTGCATCAGTCCATATTACACACACACACACACATACATATATATATATATATATATATATATAATTTGGAACCGATTTCGTGAACCACAGAATAGTGTAACTTTACTTCTCTAGACAATGTAATTTTGTAAATAATTATTATCGTATTTTTCCGGAATAGGCTTTTCGTTTTCTTTTCCTACCGTGCGTGGAGACTACCTATTGACGAAGTGACGACCAAAATTAACCAATGTTTTGTTGCCAAGCTCGAACCTACAAATGGTCAAACCTTTTTCACGTCAATGATAACGATATGTTTTAATAGATAGTTTGATTTTTTCTCGACGTAATTTTTCCAAGAATAGTTCAAAAGTCCTCTTAAAGAATACTGAGTAACATAATCTGATTTGAATGGGTAGCCTACCTACCATTATTTTGAGAAATTTTTTTTTTTTTTTTGTTTGAACATTAGACTTATTGTGCGAATACCAATGTCAAAGTATGCATGAATTCGCAAACTCGAGTCTTCTAGCGAAGTTATTCTGCACTAGTTTGTTGTTTGTTTTTTTTTTGTCTTTAATATTGATATACATCCGCGCAAAAGTGTAATTAAAAATAACTTTCGTCTAATTTTGGGATTCGAAGAGCCCCTCCGACGGAAAACAATGGGCAGGTGCAAAAAGAATTGCTGAAACTGAGCTTTCTGCATGCTCTTATCCATAATATCCACGTACCTCTCAATACGTGCGAGTTCGTAATACTACTCTCGAGTACACGTAATTTTAATTCGTGATCTTCAGTGTGTGGGTTGAACCAGTTAATCATTTCAGTTGGTTTGATGTAGCCTACATCGAGGCGATGAACTCTGTACGAGTATATGCATAAGTAGGCTATAGGTATTCCTACTCGAGCTTCCACATATCCGCCACTGAAATGATTTTCCAGATGCTTGAAGAACTGTTGGACGGGAGTGAATAAGGGGCTGATGATAATACACAGAATTGTGAACTGAAAATCGCCAAATTTTGCTTCCAGATGAAGAACGAGATTCACATATAGTATCGAGTTGATTTAAGAAAGAGATGCCAGAAGGGTTCCAACCAGATCCCTGGAATTTTACCAAAATTCTTTTTTTCTTCCCATTTTTTAGTGAAGAAATTCTTGATTCGTCAGTAACGAATTCAGCATTGTTGAAAATATGGTGTCGTCAAGTGGTTCGCCGATGAAAAGCAGTAATGTAGGAGGGCTAAAATCTGAAGTTATAGCATTCGTGGAATTCGAGTGCATTATTCGGTGGCCATATGTATAGGTATAGTGTAGCATTGTGCACCTGTGCCCGAAGGTTGACATTCTGCATCCATCACTATGCGGTTATTGCCTTTTACATTCAAAAAGCGGTGTTATATTTCTTTTTCGAAAAAGTCAACTCACACGTTGTACCCAACGTTAACGATTGTGTATCACGCTAACAAGTCGCCTAATTTTCCCCGTGACAACGTAAATTAACGACGATGATCTGAAAGTGTGATTAAACGTTTTGTTTTTGTTGTTGCAGGCCAAATCAAACTGTAAATGGTGATTCGCGTGTTCCACGTTTCATTTGCATCGCTACACTGCCATTTATAAATGTATTTTTTATATTTTCTTTTTAAAACGACGGTTTTACGTTTCTTCGATGCTTGAGAGTTGTTTCTACGACGACCTTCTGCTCAATACGCCGGAGCTGTGGGCTGTGTGCCCCTATAAGGGCTGTAACTATTTCATTTGTTACCGCTCGTAAATTATTTCCTTGGTTTACTTAATTCCCGTTACCACGAATAATGGGAATTGAAGAAGTAAGTTATCAACAATATGGCCGAATGGATTGTGTAGGGGAGAGACATTGAAAATAAGTTAAATGGTATCAAACGTACAATATATCGCCTCACAGAAGGCCTATATCGTAGCGACTTCCTACTACCGTAGTTACCGCTGTTAATAATTTAGCTATCTTGTAGGTAGTGGAGGCATGTAAGTTGGTGTTGAAGAGTTCTATCGAGGAAAAATTATTCCGTTAGCCAATTTTGGTGGAAAGTGGTTAATGGGTGAAACAACTAGAATAAGAAAGTCTACTTCGAAAAAAGCTGTGCTAAACTTTTTGTATCTATAACTCAGATTGAGCGAAAAAAGTTTTCTCACCTATTGTCAAACGTCATAGCACCAAAAAATTGAGAAATTTACGAGAATTTTAAAAACTTTGTTTCTCCGTGAGAGCTTTGCGTTGCTAGAATTTAGAAATGTTAACGACTTTTGAAAAACAATTTTTATAAATTAGTTAGGTAAGTACTTATCTGGGTTAGAATTTTTTGAATTTTCAACTTAATATGTTTCAAATTTCAATCAGCATTTTTAATATGTTGTAGCCGTCGGACAATTTGAGACTAACATATTATAATTATGTCGTGGGTACATATTACATTTGACAGAAAAGTGATTGTTTAATGAATTCCACAATATACCATTGTATGTTAAAATTTTCGATTTCTGATTGAAACGCGAGTTAAAACGTTGAAAAATTCCAGCTTAGCCCACCACTTTAGGAAAGTAGGCTGTAGGGTCCAGAAATCGTTCTCTGCAATTTTAAATTCTAGTCCCTTAAGGTTTGTTGAAAAGATTAAGCTTCCATGATTCTCAAATATTTCTTGACATTCTGGTACATCTCGTTACTTTTGACAAGAAATAGTTAATGAACATGTCGACGTATATACGCTTCGATCATAAGGTTCGTAATCTGCCATTCTTTTTTTTGGTTTTTAATTTGAAAACCCATCAAAACTGTAAAATACCTTGTCGTAGATATTCTCACCAGAAGGAAATTCAACAGAAATTAAGCGTGTTCAGCCACTTCTTACACAAGTACGGGTAAGCCAGAACCAGACCGAACACAGGCAATTTTAGAGCCGATTCGGGTGGTTTATATACGGCTTATTTACACACACACTAAGACACGTACGTAAGAATATATGTACGTCTGTGAGGGCGGCCAGGTCGCATTATCCCCTACCGCGATAAGAGATGGTTGACCGGTTTGTGTATGGATCGTGACATTGTTTCATTGTGTCACGATTTGGTACTCGTACATTACCTGCATGTACTTGCAGGTAATTACAATCGAACGTATTTAGTGTGTTTAACGTCACAAGGACGATTATTTGCCTGCCCTTTGGGGTGACAACTGTCATTGAGGGGTCCAAGCCCCTTTACCTCATACCGATGAGTCCCCACAGCTACTCCCCGCCAGTTTTTGCGCCGCAAAAATGATCAAAATGTGTAAGGCCTGAGGGGACGTGGGGGTTTTTACTTTTGCCTCTGGTCAGCCTCCCATTTTGCCAGGGCGCTACCTACCACAGCCCCGACGCACTCGTAGGATTCCCTACGGGCGTGTATCCAGGTCAGGTAATTTGTCCAGCTGTTTTCTCCCCTACGCCTCAGTGGTACGTTTTTTGAGCAGGCGTAGGGGTGATGATGGGAGTGAGGGGGCAGCAGACGTTTAAACATCGGCTTTCTTAACATTGGGGAGTTTGAATTCCCCGATGTCCAGGTGGCCATCTTAGCTTTTTCATTTGCGGCCCTCTCGGCTGTGAACAAGAACCTCATTGGCTCCCTTTTTTTCTCTGGTTTTGGCTCCGGCTTCAGGGGTTCCAGAGTCGGAGTCGATTCCTTCGGTGACCAGGGAGGAGAGATAATCGGAGGCAGCGGAGTAGTCATTTCCGCTAGGACATTTTCTATGGGAGGAGCTGTGTCCATGAGCAGCTCCTCCTCGATCCGGTCCAGCTCCGTCTTCTGCTCGGTCTTCGGCTGAGTTTGTGAGAACTCAGCAGTTTTCCAGGCGATTTGGGAGGTGGCGGACTTCAGGATGGTATTGGTTGGCAGCGACATTAGAATAGATTGTTGAGGAAAAGGAACCAAAAATATTATTTCAGAGAACACGTCCAAGATCTATGGCAGTTCTGAAACGGGTAAATTTACTGCTGTTTTTGATTTACCATTACAGTTTCGTTTCATTATTTTCACATCTTCTTATCAGTATGTAGAGGGGATAGCGCTTAAAATTCTCGGCTGTATGCAAGTTTTCTGGTTAAGTTCTGATCAGTTTAAGCAAAGTTATGCCTGAAATAAACTCATTGAATATATTTTTCAAATTTTTATTACAAAGGAATCTCCGCTTGTGACGTCACAACATTGAGATTATCTTTGTGTTTAAAGGTAAACGCACGTTGCGATGTTTATTTCCATATCGCACGTGGATTTGTTTATTCCTGTCGTTTTCTTTTTGTTGGCATTCCTTATTTGCTTATCTCCGAAGTTTCTTTTGTCTCCCAGAATTCCAATTTTTGTCGCATATTTTTTAGTGGGTTTAAACTTACGTAGCGGATATTACTTTTTCGGGAGTAAATTTTATTTTCTTCGCATTAACCTCTCAGACTTGCGAGAAGGATGGGAATGTTTGCATTTTTTACTGCCTAGGGGCCTGGCTCTTTTTTGTGGGCATATGGGGGCCTCCGGATCAAATGTTTTAGTGGTAACATCGTCCAAAAATCTTACAGACTTTTTTAATGTTTTCTGTTGTGAATTATTTATTTTACATTTTTTGACAGATTCTTGGAGTGTCAAGTCGAAGTCGGGGGAGTTGGGGGATGAGTCCAACCTTCTTCCTCCAGGTCTACTATCTGGTTTCTCCTTGTTTATATATTTTAAGGAGAGGGGTATAAATTCCCACTTCAGCAGACTCTACTTCAAAGACCTAAAAGGTGTCTTAGTCTGCAAAAAAAAATTTTTTTTTTTGCTGAGCAAGCGAGTATTTCACCAGCACACTGCGCCAAATTTTTGTAAAAGCGCAACGTGCCTAAGGACACCTCACGACGTAGCCAAAAATCACGTTGGGGTCACCACTGTGGAATACCTTGTCGTGAGAGATATTCTCACCAGAAGGAAATTCAACAGAAATTAAGCGTGTTCAGCCACTTCTCACACAAGTACGGGTAAGCCAGAACCAGACCAAACACTGGCGATTTTAGAGCCAATTTGGGTGGTTTATATACGGCTTATTTACACGCACACTAAGACACGTACGTAAGAATATATGTACGTCTGTGAGGGCGGCCACGTCGCATCATCCCCTACCGCGATAAGAGATGGCTGACCAGTTTGTGTACGGATTGTGACATTGTTTCATTGTGTCACGATTTGGTACTCGTACATTACCTGCATGTATTTACAGGTAATTACGATCGAACGTATTTAGTGTGTTTAATGTCACAAGGACGATTATTTCCCTGCCCTTTGGGGCGGCGACTGTTGTTGAGGGGTCCAAGCCCCTTTACCTCATACCGATGAGTCCCCACAAAAACATTTTGCGTGGTTATTTATGATTATAAAAAAACTTGATTTTTGAATAAGTAGATATTATTTAGGTATGTTTTATCCGCCTTTTCAATATTTTCACATACTTTTAATAGAAGTCATATTACAATAAAAGAACTTTTTTTGGATTCATTTTAGGACTGGAAGTTCATATTTTTGGATTAGAGGACTATACTTTATGGTATAGGACCAAAAATTTGAAATAATAACCACACCTAACTATTTTATGGTCTGAAAAGAGAACTTTTTGGGTCCAGGACCGAAAAATTAATGTTGCCAATGAAACATCATGAAAATCTTGTTTGAAGTATCAGCATTTTTATTTTGAGAAAAACTTGTTGTCTTTCACTCGATGATTTCTTAACTGCTATCGAAGCTAGAAATCTGAGGTTGATATTGCTAGAAAGAGGAGAAAATTTGCTCAAATTTACCGCCATTAATATTTTTTTATCGTCAGTGAATTTGTCATAATTAGCAAGCCCGTAGCGCCCATGTAGGCAATACAAGCGCATGTAGGCGTAAGGTATTCTATCGACAACTATCCTATTTCCAGCTTTCCCATTGGCCGAATTTACTATAAAAATTCCTGTATCTGTTATTGACTTATCAAGATTCAGTAATTTTATTATAATAAAAATTGATTACTTCGTTATTTTATTTTTAATAATCTGTTTTTGTTTCATCATTTTTATATCTTAATAATGATGTGTGACTATGATTGGAAGTACCTAATGTCAGCTTCACTAACCAAATCATTCTATAAACATTCAAAAAAATTGATTAAAGCTTTTGTATTTTCAGACATGTTTATTCAGTGGCATATTTAGCTCTGTCCAGACGAAAATTTTTTTTGATTTTTGCAATATTTACAAAAGTATTAAAATAATGAAAAATGTTATAAATCAGATTTATCGAGGGGAATTACAAGAGAACCGCTTATTATAGAGAGCCGAAATTTCTATTGGACATCAACATACACTAGATAAAAATTCTGTGAAATTTTCAGTAAAATCGTACTTTTAATTCTCAGGATATCGCTGAAATTCTTTTACTAGATTGAATTCATAATATGTATTTATCATTTTGAATTACTCAATTTGAACAGAATTTCAGCGATATTTCGAAAACTAAATGTAAAAATGAGCTGACATTTTCATGGATTTTCCATCTGACATATGTTGATGTCACTTAAAAGTTTCAGTGTCCTACAAGGAATAGTTTCCTTGTAATTGCGTTCGAATTTAGAACTGAATGAGTAAATTTTCATGATTATCTAAACTGAACTTGGCGCTATAGTTTTTTGTGTGCCTTCAATGTAAGAACATCTTTGTTTTGAAAATTCTGCAATCAAAAGTTTTATGCCATTGACATCACAAAAATTGAAATGTGTTTTCACAGACTTCAGTGTTTTCATCATATCAAATGATATTATTTGAATGTCGATGGAAAGCCAATAGTCAATTTGATGGTTTCAAAATACATCGGAGAAAAGATACGATAATTCGAGACAATTAAATTACCTAAACTGGAATAGGTAAAATCATCGTATTATGATGATCACAGTCAGGAATATTTTCTAAAACAAAAAAAAGAAAAGAAAATGAATTTTGCTAGCAGAAAGTAGGAATTTTGATAGCAGATTCGGCCAATAGAAAAGCTGGAAATAGGATAGTATGTTGATAGAATGTATGTTATGCCTACATGTAATCGTGCTACTAGCTCAAGGGTTTGCTCGTGCAAGCAAAATTCTAAAGTTTACCCTTTTCCCCCGAATATTTCAGTGAAAGAAAAAAGTGGGAAATTTGCCCCAAGAAACACAAAAAAAATTTTATTCTCGATAGTTATTCTCTTCCTGAAATTTGAGTTGCTCATTTCAAAAATGGGTTGTCCTACGGTCCTGTAATTAAGGGATAAAAAATGACTAGTTGTTTATTTCAAAAACTAATAATTGTATAAATAAACTTTCAGCGATATCCCCTTATTTTAATGACTAAATTGATTTTTATTATCAGATTTAACCAAAAACGAAGTCATTTTGAGTTTATGGCAAATGAAAATAGAAGAAAATTCAAACCCGTTTTTTCATGATAAAATTTTAATTTTTAATTTTACAGTATAAATAGATTCATAGAAAAATAAAGTCTATAAATTTCCCTACCGAAAAAAGTTTTTTACAATTTTTTCATAGGGTCAACAGTAAAACGTCGTCGCAGCAAAAAGTATGGCCTGCACCAAGGAAAAATGTTTCTTCTGCCCTTACCGATTTGCAGTCCTTGTATTCGGCTCGCCTACGATGCGTATTACAAAATTGAGCTTGACAACAAAAAAAAATCTTTCCTTAGTACACAGTATACTATTTTATTAACGTAAATATGGTAGACAGAAATTTTTTTCCTTTGATTAAAATCTTTTTTTTTCCGTAGATTTTGCTTCAGCAGATTTCAGATTTCGCTCATAATAAAAAATACTCTATGTTTATTCTTGCATAATTTTTCAACCTGGGCACTGATTTTAATGAAATATTTTTTGAATGATGGAAGATGATCCCATGGTGATCCCATTAAATTTTTCTTCGAATCGATAAAGTAGTTTTGGAATTATCTTTAAATAATAAACTGCTGGTTTTTAAAGTAATATTTTGCCACTATCGCTATAAACAAAAAATCCTTGAAAAAAATGTTTTCATCAAAAAATCAATAAAAATGCTTTATAAAGAAAAAAATAATTATTTTAAAATTTCCTCTGTAAAATCTACTTGAATTAAAATGAAACGAAAAATCATTATGGTGATCGAATTGATAGTTTGCTTCTAAAAATAGAACATAGAACAGACTTCAAAAAAGGAAATAAAAATGCGCTGAAAAGAGAAAAGTAATACTTTCAAAATTTCTCCAACAAGATGTATGACCAGGGAGAGGAATTATTGAAGTCGGCGTTAATTAAACGGTTTTGTTACAAAATTTGACAGAATTAACGAATAAAGCCTACATGCGCGGTAAGGAAAAGAGCGACGACTTTATAAAATCCAGACCGTAGACCCGCATCTTGCTGGAGAAATTTTAAAAGGATTATTTTTCTCCTTTCAACGCATTTGTTATTTGTCATTTTTTGAAGTCTGTTCCGTTATTTTTTTAAATTATTAATTTTCCATACCTGACGCTTTTTCGTTTCATTTTAATTCCAATAAATTCTACTAGAGAAATGTTACGTCTGCCAACATCAACAGAAAGCGTTCGCTGCCAATCTTGATTATTTTTAATCGATTTTCATACGAATACAGAGAGATGAGAGTACTTATCCTTTTCCTGAATTGTGCAACCAGTCCGAAATCTATTCTAATTTATTTGCCTCGGGAGGAGTAAGAAATAATCGAAGGCAGACGTATCGCCGTCGCTACGAAATATCTTCGATTAATTTCTAGTCGCGTCCGTCCGATTTAATTGGCAGTTACTAATTAACTTTTCACTGTGCAACATTTCAACATTTTCCTTACGCATTTCACTGGGAACGTAGGAACGATTTTCATTTACAGGTATGGCAATAAAAATTTTCGGCTGTAAAATTAGAATGGGGGATCCCCCAAGAAATCATTCGAACTGTTTTTTTCATTCATACTTGACCATGGCTGGCACTTTTTATTTTACGTTTTGGATAAGCCAAGAGAGAAATATGAGAAAACTTAAAACACGAAAAATGTTGAGACCTGTTATTATTAGGATTCACCAGATAACGTTAAAAAAAAAAAGAAAACAAATTGAGTTCCCTTCGCATTCCTTGTGTACTAGAAAACTGGAGGCTGAAGTTTTTCTCCCTGTCTTTTCAAAATAGTCAGTTTATACTATAATGTGATACTTACGCGTAGTCCATAGGTTACCAAAAGGTAACGCTAGGTGTCACTCATTTTTGGATACTGAATTTTATAAACTCTACATATACTTATGATCTTTGACACGGGCTACTTTACGTGAATAAAATGAGGTTGATTACCCAATTAAATAACTCATTTCGAAACTCCGCATTTCAAGTCGCCGAAACCATTTTTTTCGACTCAATATTCTTGCAAACGGGGTATTTAAATTGATCTCACTGTAGGGTTGAAAATTATGATAATTATCTGTTACATGAGAAAAGAAAACGATTTGTAAATACCAATTTCTCATTTTGAACTTTTTTTTTTTATGTAGATATATAATTATGTACCTATATTTATGTACCTATGTATCGCCCAAAATTTTGTGTTCACCGTTTTGAAAAAACTACAAAACGGATAGAGCTGAAATTTTAACGAGGGATGGTTTTTGAAAGAAATCTGGTGCTCTTCTGCGAAAACAAAAAATTCTTGAAACGTCGTTTTTCGAGAATTCTGAGAAAACGACAAAAGGGATGGAACTGAAACTTTTGTGATAGATTCCCGATAGAAATTTAGTGGTTTCAGATAAAACTGAAGAAGACTAATCACACACCTACAGACCTATTTTTTCTTCTATATTTCTTTTCTTTTTCAATGTGTTGATAATTACACCGAAGCTGCACCAACACTTGTGCAAAAATCTTTCATCCTTCATTTTTAGCCCGGAACTGATAATAGAGATACGCACCACATTAAAAAATATTCGAACCCGTTGCCTATAAACGTTCAGAATCCCAATTTAACTGAAAAAATTAAATTTCTGAATAATAAACACTCGTGTGATGACACAATGGTTCATCAAATTCCCGCAGAGGAACGTAATTTATTTATTTTATTTATTTTTTTCAGTTGACTAAATTCAAAAAATTGAGCTCGTCGCTCATCGAAGTGGACTTGTGTAGTTGTTTGAGAATTTTGGTAGTTTTTGGTTCGCTCATCTGTGAACAGCGGTGTCATTAGGATGTTGTTCAATGAATTCGTCTTACAAGGAAGCTTCGCTTCGCCTCACTCGCTAGTCGCTTCAATAAAGGTTTTTTCTCGGTAATATGATTTCGAGGTCGTATTTAAGTTTGAGAGAATGTATTTTGAGTTGGACAGTTATCTTTAGATTCATTTCTGTAATTTGTTTTCCTTCGGATGTGTAACTAGCCTGCAACGTATATTTCGAGTGCAATGAAATCTAAACAGTGAGAGAAATTTAGCCTAGACCATCTTCTGACTCTTCCAGGGTAAGCAACTTTTAATTGATGAAAATCTTAATATTCCAAGTAGTACTCTCCAATGATAACAAAATTTTAAAATATATGAAACTAATTTATCTCCTTACCTCTAGAATTTTGTTTTATGCTAAGCACATTAATAACGATTCTTAAAAAAGAATCTGGGTGAAAGGCTGTAAAATATTCAGCCTAACTTAACAAAAATGAAAAAAAACAACAAAAACAACAGATTTCACCTTACTGATGAAGATCGTAGTACCTACATTGAAAATGATTGTTTTCGTACGTTTTTTTAATGAGTATTACTTGTATCATCGTAGTGTGTAGGGTGTCGGTGATAATGATGAGAAATGTGACATGCCTTTCCTCTATTTTATCCTTTTCCAATAAAATATGAAGAATAGATCAATTTTTAAGCTACTGTGGTCGAAGAATAGGTCAACTGAAAAAATGATAGTCAAATTCGAACTCTTCGTCTTAAAAAACACTCCTGTTGATGTATCACCCCGTAAAATACGAAATGTTAAAATTTGACTCTCTTTTGGAGCCTTTTGCGGATCGAAGAATCGGTCGAATGAATAGAGCCCAAATGCAAGAACGATTCTCAAGTATCAAAAGCGACTTAAGAATTACTTATCCTAACGAAGTTATATTTATATATATTTATGTAAAGGTATAATTGATAATTTAAAAAATGTGAGAATTACTCAGTTATCTTTCTTGCATTCGGCCCCAAGTGATTATCGGATTTGAACTTTGCGCCTTAAAAGACATGCCGAATGATGTATCACTCAATAAAATAAAAAAATTCAAAATTTGACCTTCTTTTGAGAAATGAATCGAATAAAAAAATAAATGTAAAATTTGAAATCAACACCCCAAAAAATATACTTAATGATGTATCATAACAAAATATGAAAAGTCAGAACTTTGTTTGCTTTCGAAGCCATTGGGAGCAGAAGAATAGGTTGAATGACAAAATAAATTGTAAAATTCGAAGTTAGCTCCTCAAAAGATACACCCGATGATGTATCTGCACAATAAAGTATGAAGTCAAAATTTAGTTCTTTTTTGAAACTCCTCGGGTCAAGGAATTGGTCAAATAAAAAAATGAACTTTAAATTTTAAATCAGCGCTCAAAAAAATGTGACCAGTGTCCAGTGATGTATCACACAATAAAATATGTGAGGTCAAAATTTGCATTTTTGTATATTTCCAATTTTTATCCTCTTTTCCGTGCATATTCTGGCTGATTTTAGTTTATTTATTTATTTTTTTGTCTAGCAATATTTAATCACACATTTACTCGCGCACATTGTTAATGTCGGACCACTTTTTAAATTAAGACGTACAAAATACCGTGAAGTAAAACATTTTCAATGTTAAAAGTAGTCTTTTCGACTTGGACCAATATTTTATCCGAGTCAACTCTTTCTGATATGGCTTTTATAGCCTGTTCAATTTAACAACTTGAGAAGTTGCCACATCGTAATCACACACAGTAGCAAAACGGAGCATTAATTATGCTCTTATCAATTTCGAAAGATATTTGTTCAGTTTTGCTCAAACGGGTAAATCAGTTGGTTTTTTACGTGTGTTGCGGGTGGTATTAATACTTTCTTCTTAAATTTATTAAAATAATATCCAAATTTCCCTGAAAATTAACAATGTTTTGCAATGAAGGCCAACCATTGTTCAAAAACGGGCCTCACGTTCTTCATCGTTCCTTTCTTAACAATACGTCCTCCAATCAAAGAGCGGGTTGAGTGGGGAGGCAACTGATACTCTGCGCCTTCTCGGTTTCGGTTGGGAGGAGAAATATTGTTCTCTCTGTTCCTCCGCTTCTGCACTGTACTGTGCAAAAAGAACTCGTAACAATAATTCAACGAAAAGTTTACTTCCACGAAAAAACGCATGAAAACGTTCCAACAAAGAACACGAATATCAAAATAACATTGGAGCTATATCGAGGTACAACACTATATATGTATAATTATGTATTGACAGCGTAACTCACGTCCGTCCGCCACCCTTTTTCGAAGACCGAAAATTACTAAATAATTTTTTTTTAACGCATCGAAAACAACAAAATCAACGAAAATCAGACGCAAGATGGATGATAAATGTATGGTATTTTGTCAGTGGCCGAGCGACACTTCCAGCACGAGCCATTTCACTGTTCGTTGCCTTTCTCGAACTTGCAAATAACGGCGAACATATTGCCACCCAACCGTTTGGCTAGCCACGAATTTTTGATAACCGCGATTTTCAAACTGTCGCACGTGAATTTCGCCTCCAAATTGGTGTGCACCGCACGTCCCATTCCTTCCAACACAATTAGGTCAGTTGTGCGTAGCTCATCCGTCAACTCTTTGCCCAAGCGGCTGAAAATCAAACCAAATGACGAAGCTTGTGTATAAAGTTCAAGGTGAGTAAAAAAAAGAACAAAGAAGAAGAAACAAGGAGGAACTTTTCTTCAAATACACACAGATAACTTTTCACCTAAATTCGGTTCGATAACGAGCGAATTTTTTTCATTTTTTACTATTTTAAATGCTGGTAAAATATAAAGTAATGTTGGATAACACGATGAAGCAAACGCAGTAGTTCGTTGTCATAAAATGACTTTCAAATGCTTAACTAATTTCAGCAAATACGCAGTTGTTGGGTTCTGCAGAACGCGAACTTTTTGAAACACCGACCCTGAAACATTTGACGTGAGCAAAGCCAAGGCAAGTACCTACTTTAAGCGCACATTCTTCCTTTTTACACTTCTAGAAACTTTACGGAAAATGGCCATGGGATCCATAATCTCCTTCATCATTTCTACATGCGTAGGTTTTAAAAATAATTATCTGCTATTTTAAGTATCCCATTTAGTACAGGACCAGCTGATCTATCTATCCATACAGGAAAATTAAGAAATAAAAAAATTGGGTCACGCCAATTCCTATATGGGTCAAATAGGTACATCGGCCACTTTAGACACGAGCAGTACGAACCCAACGTTTTTAATTACGTTAACCTCACACCAAAAAACACGAAAATCATTCCGATATATGGGAAAAGTGAATAGTCGAGAAGCGACTTTGTTGGTTTCGGTAATTAATACTTCGCTTTAATACTAATATTTATTCTTCCAACAAATGGCGTACGAACCTTAGATCCAAACACGGTCCAGACTGGGCATTTTCCATGGCGATAAGTTTACCACGCGCCACCGCATTTTCGATGACCGGACAAATGGCTGATATTTTCTTGAGTAGTATCACCAATTCGGAGTGCATAACGTCATTAAGAGCTGGTGCCGAGTTAGCGCACAAAACCACCTATCGAAAACGTACTCGACTTACTTGGATAACTTGGTTTCAAACTGTATCGTTGTTATTTTCGGTAAACTTACGACACGGATTTTGTTCTCACCTTCGTATTCTGCCGAAGCAGCTCACGCACGAAAGGAATAACACCCAAAACGATGTCAGCTCCGCTATTGTCGACGAATATGGCAACTTTAGAATAGGCTGGACCAGCCATTCGAAATAGCCACTCATCGAGGTTATCCACCAACCAAGGTCTTCCTGCAACAGAGTAGTATGCGAGAAAATACGAACGACTTCTAAATTACTGACTGAGACAAAGGTCACTGAAAACAATCATCCCTGGTAAACTGCAGCAAACAGTTGCAACCAGTAAAAATAACAATGTATTTGCTTATCATCAAATTAAGGTAAATACGCGTAAATACGCCTACTGCGACCACACGCAGTAAAACAATTATTACATTCACCTACGTACAGCTATTACCTACAAAAGCGGATTTCAGCCCACGATTAAAAACACTTTACGTTTCTTAACAACGAATACAATTTTCAAAACTGAAAATGTTTTCAAACGGGGGTAATTCGTGAAAATTAAAACAAAAAAGGATAATGTTCCCACGAATCATCAAACTGTGAGATCTTTCACTCTGTGTGATGTCACACAACACTCAGTACCTACCATCTTTCTGGCAAGGCAGTGCCTGCACAGTGGGATTCAGCTACCCTGAAACGTTTTCAAAAATTACTTAGTCATATCATACCCCATATCAACGAGTTCTACTCTACGACAACTGAATCGTTTTAAGAACCCTGTCTTATTAACTCTCCCAATTTGACCAATATCAAAATTGGTAGCATGCTACAATAAATTATAGTAAACATTTGTTTCAAATTTCGTACATATGGTTTTAAAATTCCCCGTTTTATGACCAATATAAAAACAAAAGCAGCGGTACTGGAAGTACCGTCCGGCCAATTCACGTCAAAATTAGTAATACTACAGTTAATTAAAATAAATATTCCGCGTTTCTTGGCTATTGGTGCAAAATTGAGAATTTTATAGCCAAAATGAAAGCAAAAATAGCGGTACCGGAAGTACCGTCCGGTAGATCTATACCAAAATTAACAGTATGCTACAATATAATAAACATTTGTTTCAAATTTCGTACACATTGTTCCAAAACTGCGCATTTTGTGACCAATATAAAACAAAACAATAGCGGTACCCACCGGAAGTACCGTCCGGCCGATCCACGCCAAAATTGGTAGCGTAATACAATAAATTATGATAAATATTTATTCCGAATTTCGTGGCTATTCATGCAAAATTGAACATTTTATAGCGAAAATAAAAACAAAAATGGCGGAACCGGAAGAAGCGTCGAGTCGATCCGCACCAAAATCAATAGACCTGGTCCTTGGCTTAGTACAAACGTTTGTACCAAATTTTGTGATTATCAGAAAAAAATTGCGACCTGTATCGCGGGAACAAGAAATTGATCCGTATATATACATGAATTTATTTGTGCCAAAATTTTCCTGAGGTCATGAAACGAAAAAGGGAGCGACTCCTAACCCTAATCGCTAAGACCGCACCAAGTGTAGAAGATTTTCTAAAGAAAGCCTACTTAAAAACTGGTCCACAGTCTACACCCCCTCACTCACAATGCCGAGAGAGCAACTGTCATACTAAACTCACTTGAAAACTTGAAAAAAAAAAAAACATTATCAACCTGAGAAAAAAGACGAGAGCTTTCAATACTGAGCGTTTTCTTCGGATCCTTGATCTGCGACGTCATTATTTTTTATTTATCTTTTTTTCATAATTTAATTTTCGACTGTCTGCACGGCGATATTACGTTTTGTGGAGAAATCCTCATCCCTCCACAAACTATATCATCGAGAATGATTCAATGCGATGGTTATTCAAATTCATCACATCTTGGCCTGTTCGCCATTTGGAATATTTTATTTCGAGATATGTTGTAGTACAGTGGGAAAGTACAAATTATATTGAGATTAAATGTCCGAATGGGAATTGAATGTTGGTGAGAAGTTTGGAAAATATACACTGATTTACATCAATTTACTGCTTCGAAACAAAAACTTGATTTTAATATTTTTGGTGCTTAGGCCACTGAAATTGGGCAAATTTCTGGGGAATTTAAAGTTATCGAGAGGAATTGTGAGAAAACCATTGACTGTGATGAGCTGAAATTTTTCAGAAACATCGAGGTATGTTGGTTTAAGATTCTGTGAAAATTCGGCTGAAGTCGAACATATGACTCTCGAGATATTGCTGAAATTCTATTCGAATTGAGTGATTCAAATGATATTAAAATGAATTCAACTTAGTAGCGGAATTTCAGCAATATCTCAAAAATCATATGAACGATTTCAGTCAAATTTTCACAGAATCCTCAACTAACATACTTCGATATCTCTATTAAATTGCAGCTCTCTACAACCAACAGTTCTCTCGTAATTCTTCTCGATAACTTTAATCAAATATGGAAAGAATAGGAACAACTTAGTTCTGTACTCCTGAAGTCCTGAGAACTGAAGGTAATGTTTTTCTTCATATATATCCTGTTATTTTCAGAGGCGAGTGTTTTGGATTCACAACAAAGATATTCATTTAACATAATATTTAAATTTTCAGTGTCTCAATTAAAGTAAGGAATGTTTAATTTTTTGAATTTAATGAAGTTGATGAAGTAATAAGTATCTATCATTCGTGCAATAAATAAGTTAAATTCTGTCAAAACAATCAAAGTTATCCAGAAATCAGAACCATTAGTTTCAGAGCTGAAATTTTTCGGCGACATTAAATTTAAATTTTGTAAAATAGCTCACCTCCTCAACAGTCAACATCGCCCCGTTAGTAAAACAATAATGACCCTCGACCAAAAAAAAAACCCAAAAAATTAGAAAATAATGACGTTACAAACCACGGGTCCTAAGAAAATGCTCCGTATTGAAGCTCTCGTAGAAAAACTATGCATGGGACTAAGTCGTGCTGTTTGGGGCCGGTACGCACACATTATATTCGGTTCTCAACTGTGGTTGCCGAGGTAAGCCAAAAGTTGTACCCACATCCCGATTTATTAGACGTAGTCCTGCTTCGAAAAGTGAATACCCAACCGAATAGCGCATTAACAACATCCGATTGCGGTCTGTTCTGACGTAACATACCTGGCACTTTATCTTTGGCTTCGTGAAAGCCAAAATTATTCGTCTCAAGCATTTTGGCGATCTCCTTGGCTCCCCAATCGAATATGTTGCCAGCAAGTAACGAAATAATCAAGTCTTTGTAGCGCTGTTTCACATCCATGCCATCTAACTCTTCAAGTCTGTCTTTTAGCGACAATAATGCGCACTCATTTTCTTGTTGACGTTGCTGCGTGGAGAAAGTTCATTCGACCGTACTGAGTATATGGTTGCATTCGAGAGCGGAGAAAAGAGGAATGCGTAAAACTTACCAGTAAGAATGGATCCGGGAAGTCGAATTCGCGAAGGTAGTGTTCGATAGTGTCTAACAGGCTACGTACAGTCAAATTTCCGTAAGCACTGTAAAATAAAAAATTTATAAATATAAACCGAGTTAGCTACGTAGAAATACAGATTAAATCTAACGTATCATTTCCTAACAACTAAAATATTACGAGTCGGAGATAAAGAATTTCTCAAAATTTCCGAGAGCATGGCATTTTCCAGCAATAAAGTGCATGAAAATAAAATTTAAGGATATTATGCGGTGTAAATTGATACAAATCATAATTATTGGAACGAAACTTTCTAATTTACTCATTTATAGAACAAGTTTGTGATGACGCCATTGCTCTAATATCGACCAACCAAAATTAATGAAAATTTAAAATATAACAATTTGAAAGTGACCCTGATACTGAGACAAAGCCAAAATATTTAAATTTGATATATTAAAAAAAAAAAAATTCGGTTTCTTTACTAAAATTCAAACTGCTGTCACAGTATTATTTTTCTCTTAAAAATTCAGGGACACATCGTCGCTTATGTTTTTTGAGGTGCGGAGTCTAAATTTTCAATTCATTTCTAAACTGAACCACTCATTAAACCTCCCGTGACCTCAAAAAAAGGTTAGGATAATATTTTTACGGCCCCGTTGTACCACCTTTAAACCGTGGAATAAACTATGTTTCGTAGTAAAATAAATTTAAATCCTGCTCATCAGCAGTTCAACTATTTTAGGTGCAGCTGCACTTTAAAAATTGAGTGATACATAATCGGCTATGTTTTTTGACGTACGGACTTCAAATTCTCATTTTATTTTTGGATTGAACTACTCATTAGGTTTGTTCGATTTGCCATGAAAAGCAATCCCGATGCGACATCGTCAACACCAAGTTACAAATTGCGTGTGTTATTTCCCACAAAAGCGAAGATGAGAAACACTACTTTTTTTCATTTTATTACTGTTGGTTGGTTACTTTGATTCTAACTGATAAATGACCAGTGTAAATGACGGATAAAGGTCTCTACGTAGCCGAAGATCAACCCGCTTCGCTTCAGTTATGGTTCCGGGCCTCTGGGGTTCACTAGTGACTCACGAATCCTACCTAGTTTAATAAATAATCGATAACGAGGAGAGTTTTGGGTGATAGAAGACCATTTATGCAATTTCAATAAATACCCACGACTTCACAACATTTAACATGAAAACTGTTGATTGGAGAAAAAATTGTTTAAGATAAAACTTGTAAACAATTCGATCTTTAACAATTTTCATTACAACTATTTTCTTCTTAACGCGAACCAAAAATGATATATTCTCAAAAAACTAATTTGGGAACATTTTTCCAACTTGACGAGAAGAGCAGCTTCTCCACTCCTCCCCAAAAAACAAACAAACTTAATATGTTATTCAGAACGTTGAAAGGTACGCAACGGACAATTTTGAAAAATCCTATATTTTTTGCTGGATAAAATATACGTACAAACTGCTTGGGCTAATTACTTAAATGTATTAAGGCTCTTCACTCCCAGGTACACGCAGGTCGTGATGGTAACGAGTCACCAGTTTGAGTTCTTCTATTCACATAGTTTATATAACTATATACATTCAACAATATGAGCGAATGATGATAACGAAAAAACTCAAATTGGCAGCTCATTATCATCATCAGGACACGCGTCTATCTACGGATAAAAAGTCTTCCCTAAATGAGACAATGGAGTCGATAGGGACGAAAAAACAAACTAAAATATTCACGATTCTCACATCGTGGACATAATACTTACAAAGGTTGTATTTTTAAATGATGCAGCCTTTTCACGTATTTTTCTTTGAAGAGTTTCGCTCTCTCGGCGGCAGTAGCGTTGTTCGGTTGACTGCTGACGGCTCGACTAACGAATGTGTCAATTTTTTCCTCGAAACATCGTAACCAGTACTCCCTACCGGGCAGTCATGATGTAAGAACCAGACAGGAAATACATAAAATTGGTTACTCACGGTGTTGATATGTGTTACCTAGCTTCTTCGTCGGCGTTTAAATCTACCGTATCTGGAATGTAATTTGCTGGTTCCACCAACAAAGGACAGTATGTAAGCTCCGGCTCCCACCGATCCAACTCGAGTTGATGAACGGGAACGAGACTATCCGGAAGAACAGAGTCCGTCTTCAGTCCACTGCTTCCAGCATAATTCTCCAGCCACGAATATTTATCGCCATCTGAAACCAAAGCGTGTAATTCGTAGTTGCGTAATTGAGATAACCGAACCGTGGATTAGTCTTTCATTTTAACAACTAACCCCATTCTTCGGCTCCTTTCAAAAATGCGCCAATCGCTCCGAGGTAGCCTTCGTGTCGCAGAAACAAACTTTGAACGCTACCTCGAGACCAATAATTGATCGAATACGAAATGGTGTGCATACTGAGCGGGTGATTGCGCAGAAAGTAACCTCCGAAATACACCTACAGAATAATTACGTACGAGTAAGCGTCGAACAGAATAATTAATGCATTATCATAAATGGGAGAAAAGTATTTTCAACCTTTTTCAGATTGTTCATCATGGCGTACAAAGATGCGATTTGTCCAATATCGTTACTGATGACGAATAACAGGCTTCGAGCAACGTCTTCATCGGTAACTTTCTCATCTGTGGTATACACAACAAACAAATCGTTTTAATGGCCCACCCTACACCGAATACAAAAAACATGTCATTCACGTACTAGTTTCACGACTCTGACACACTTTACCAAATGACGAAGCGATTACATCTCCTGGCAGGCCCAATCCTTTACAGTCACCTCCGTAAATGTCGCGCACTAACAGATCCACGTGTCTATGCTCACCTTTTTCTGCCAGTTCCAAGAGCTCATCGAAGCCCTACGAAAGCCAGTGTTCAGAATTTTTCCATCTCTCACAGAATATATTTTGTCAGATTTTCAAAAACTTATAGAAAAAAAGTTTTCTGTATATGTACATCGGACGTATGTATCATTAAAGGACTGTAAATGATGAATAAGTCTAGGCAGGTTTGAATCAAGTATAAAAAAACTAATCAAAATTATAAAATAAAAATTTAAGGAAAAAAAAATACGGTTTTTTTTTTGGTTTTTTTTTTTTTTATTTTGCGCAGTAAAAAAATACTAAATCACGGAAATTTAAAATCTATTTCGTTTTTTTAAATTATCAGCGTAACAATTTTATTCGCATTTAGAAACCAAAACCATACTTCATTTAAAAATGCAATTTAATACATGAAGAGGAAGAAAACAGTGAATTTTTCATCATTTGAAAATAGAGAGAAGAAAGTTCCTCACTGGTTTACAAAATGAGAACTGCAGTAAGCGGCTAGAGAATCTTAATACTAAACAAAAATTGCAAGAACATCTAGACCCTGCAGCATAACATTGAATCTTACGAGGAATGTAGATTGAGTGCATAAACCATAGTTATGGATTATAATTTACAGATGTTCCTCGAAACAATTAAATGATTTTTTTTCAAAAATGATTTCGCTTTAGGGGAAATTCAGTATTTTAGTTTTCCCTTCACAAGCCAAAAGAATTATTTTTTGATCATTTATAAGCCATTTTTTAAATTTACATAAGAAAAATGGCGACTATATGATGCGTAAAAGTAGTTTCACATTCAGCAAGCAGATAGAAACATAGGGTTTTGAAATGTAAATAATATAATTTTTACGCGTCCGTACCTCAGAACAAATCCATTCAAAATCAACATAACCCATAGGAAAATTTCGTTTACAATATTTGTAGTCAAATAAGCCCACCATAAAATAATTATGAAATTTTACTGTTATACTTTTATTCTCCAAACCGGTACGGTACTCTATAGCATAGAAAAATATCGCATCAATCCATCCCAAAATAAGGTGGCTTTACCCATGCCAAAAACTTCTGGTAATATTCTTCGCGACAATAAGGAGAATTCCTCACCTTTGCTTTTGTGAGTAACGATCCTAGACCCCAAAATGTGCCGCCACCAGTAGCTGTTCCTCCGATACGTTCATATTTTTCTTCCGACTCGACCTAATTAACGCTACCGGATCATTTTATGCTTCAAATCCTCCATTAATCGAAACAAATAATCGGCTCACTTTCATAATACTGACACCCGAACCAATGTTTACCAACAAATAAGGGAAAATATTCGTGTGAGCAGTTTGAAATTCGTACTCCGGATTACCGTTACGGTGATAAACGAAAGCCTCATCGCTGATATTTTTTAGCAGAAAATTACATCCTTTAATGAGACACGCCATTTCGTCTTCTTTGTCGACCCTGCGAAGAACACGGTAGAATTATTTACAAGCAAATAGTTATTCTTCACGTATAATAAACATCACTAAAATCGGTTAGTCATAACGAACAATATTAGTTATTGTACGAGTATACTTAATAGCTTGTATCAAAACGATTCATCGGGTGGATGGGAATATTCTTAGTCTAAAGGTATCTTCAGAGGTGATTTTAAATGACTTTTCAACACAAGTCTTTACGGAATTTTTTACGAGATTTTCGATCAATGAGAACTCCTAACACATCAAAAAGTATCATGAGAAAAAACTACAACGAAGTAAAACATCCTAGGAAAACTAACAAAAAATAAATTTCAAGAACTTACAATTTCAAGTTAACCTAATTGATTATGTGAATATATAGTCTATTAAGCATTTAACCCCAAAATAATGTTGAAAACGCGGTTTAGTAGGTGAAAATAAGAAACAAGTTTCTGAAGAAGTACTCGATATTTCCTCCGAGGGAAAATAAAAAAAACAGTTGTAGCTCAACAAATTATCCCATGGATCTCCTGAAATAGTTTAAGGGACGTACCCTATACAAAACACCCATTCGTATGACGTAGAATTTATCAAGATATTACAATCAAATTTAAAATCAGCAGGATGATCTTAACTTTTTTATTACGATGCTTTCATTTCCTTTCGCGATTTAACACTTTGCTGGTTCTTACGCCATTATCCATGCCGAATTCTCGAATATACATAAAATTTTCCTCCCAAAATTTAACTTCCCAGTGAAACTCGTTCACAACTTAGAAACCGTTGAAACCAAAGTTGTCGATAGAAAATTCCCGCACAACTTGTCACAGTGCCTAACTTACGATAAACCTAGTTTCTCTTGGATCAAATCCGTGTATTTATAGGCACCACCGCCAGTCGCTTTGATACTTTTGCCAGTCATTTCCTCGTGACTATTCACCAAGTGAGCAGCGATGAAACTTAAACAATCGGTAATGTATTTCGTTTCGAATTTGACGAAATGAAGGCGAGCTCCCTCCGATAGCGTATACGTAAAATTTTCCTGAAAGAATACGATACACGAACGAGAAACTGGCTGATAAATAATTAGAAAGCTACTTTTCGATGGAAAAATAACAAACGTACATTTTGATGATCCTCGTTGGCATCTTTGTCATAACTCACCCTGCGATAGGGTACAGTCGAGTAATAAGCAATTTTTGTCAATGACCCTCCTATTACGAAAATTATAAAATATTAACAATCATAGTCTATGCGATAAGTTAAGAAGAATCAAATATGATACCTCGAAACACTGACCAATATCAATAGCGAAACGTTTGGCCGTCTTCAAATTGCGGAAGACCTGCACAGTCTCGGGTAAGGTAATACTAACTGCCGATTCCTGGCTACTCATCACGTCGAACTGCGTTGCGAATTTTCTCGGTAGACGAACTAAACCACACTCTGAACGCTTATCTCGGTTTCAGAGATTAAAGGATTCTTGAAAATATCCAAATAGAGGTTACTACAATGTTAACCTCAAATTTACCTGTTAACCACATAATAATACCTACACTTTTAACAATAATTTCGTACCAATCAATTTGCCACAGGTTTTCGTTTGTAAAACTCGCCAAAGAAATCAGATCGAATTTGAAATCACAAATTCACAAACCTGCCATATTAATAAGCGACGTAACAACTTAATTCTGCCGGTTGAAAAATTCAACTCAAAATACTACTGCTAGGGTTTGACCGATTGATTCGGGAATTCATCTATGGTTGGAACTAAGATTTAAAATATACATTATCTTGGTTGGAACCTTGGAACATTAATAAATGAAAATAATTGAATAAGATTAAATTTGATTTGATTAAGATACTATGTTTTTGAGGATAATGTATAATATTCACAAAAGTCACTTGAAGCTCCCTTCGCTTAAACTTCACTTAAAAAAATTTTGCATAATTTCGTACATAAAAATGTGAGAACATTGTATCTCTTACGAGAGTTCTAATGTGAAAATAAAATGTTACCACATTCCTAAATACAAAATTGTGCCAAAGCCATTTTCAAGTGAAGTTTAAGAGTTTAAGTGAAGGGAGGTTGAAGTGACGTTTGTGAATATGGGCCTTAGCCTTATCATCGAGTGAAACTCAGTTGTTTTGAAATTTCTAATTCGAAATGTTTCAGAATATTTTTGTGCTCATTATTTTTGTTACTGGAAATTGAAAGCTGCCGACGAAAATTTACGAAATCATTGAATATCTTTCTTCAATATGTCATTTGAATGTTTCTACTGCGCCAAACACTTCTCTGCCAAGCAAAGAGTGAAAGTACACATAATGAATCAAGTTTGTCTGAAAAGACCTCATCAATGTTGGTGTGGTAAAAGTTGCACTTCTGCTAGGGCTCTCCGGCTACATACTTATAAACAACATGGAGACGATATACAGCGTATTCGGAAACAACGTCACAAAGAATTGAAAACTATTCCGCTGACCTTCAATGATTTATCTGGTTTGTTTTGTACCCTTCGTAAATGCAATTTTAATAAATTACTATTGTTGTACATTTGTTTTTTGCATTACTTGCTGCTATCCTCACTTCAGAATTTTCATCGTGGAAAGAAAGTGTCGAGGAAGAAACCGCTACAAAATTTGTCAAACCTCGCGGCTCCAAAGTGCTGAGAGACGGTACCAGGAAAACGCTTTACGTTTGTCACAGATCTGGAAATGTTCGTGTGATGACTGATCATCGTAAAAGGGCTCCACCAAAAAAAGGTTCTTGTAAAATAAGTGGGTCATTTTTTTGAAAATTCAACACTTTTTGCGTTTATAAAGTTTATGAAAATACCATCGTCTTGGTCTAGATGATTTTTGTCCAGCATTCATATCTATCGAGGAACATTTGGATGGAACTATCAGAGCAGAATTTCATGGCACGCATTCGAATCATGAACATGAGGTCGAGCATCTTTCATTAACCAGGGCAACGAAAGAGAAAATAGCTGGTGACTAAAAATTCATGACATCGAAAATGTTGAAAACTGATTTATTCAAATTGAATGAATTTAATCTATATATTTACTTTAGAGGACCTGAAGAGGGGTGCTACATTCGAAGAAATTCTGGACGATATCCATAGCAATTTTAGTCATGGCGAATGTAATACCCCGCAGCGTGTTCAGATTCTGACGAGAAAAGACTTACATAATATAATGCAGGAGTACAAGATCGCTTTTAAGCAAGGACAGGCAAATGATGCTACTAATGTTATATCTCTGGTTCAAGAATGTAATGAGCGTTTCGGTGAAAATAGTCCTATAAAGTTGTTCAAACCTCGGAATGTTGATTGCTCGGATCAAGTAGAGGGTGCCAATCTGGAAGATTTTATCCTTGTTATATTAACACCTACCCAAAAACAAGTTAGTTTTCCCACGTTTACCCGTATATTTCTTCCCGAACACTTCATTAACGACATTATTATGCTACTCGTACAGATGCTGGTGCAATCTGAACATACAAGAATTTGCGTAGACAGTACGCATGGTTCGAGAGGTCATGATTTTCATCTCACGACTGTATCTAGTATTTTTAATTCCGCCCTGAATATGCCTTTGGCGTATTGTATTAGCAGCATAGTCAATGAAAACATAATGTGCATATTTTTCTCCATTCTCATTGGAGAGTGCTCGCAAATACATGCGCCCGTGTTCATCACCGAAGACTATCCTATGTACATTAATGCTTGGTGTAAAGTAAGATCGTACATGCATTTTTACTGTTACATGAATAAGGTTAATGTATTTAGATTTGTATTTGCGCGGAAATTCACTTTATTTAGGGTTATGAAAGGTCTTCATACTAACATGAATCCACGAAAGATATTTTCGTCCGCACGAAATTCGAGCCCCTTCAGAAATGAAATAATTGTTAATCGTCATATTTGGGTTATTTTTTGTGAAATTTGTTGTTGCCGCCTTTGACCGTTTGGAAGAGAGCATTTAGCCGCCATAACCAGCAGACTTGGTTTTACCTATGCACGCTGATTTAGCTACAAGTTTGGAGCAGTGAACTGAATATAAACATATTAGAATTCTCGAAGACCAAAATGTTTAACCATTGACTATTCCTGGAGATACCCGGTGCGGTTTGAAAAATGTTACTCGTATACACATATTAATTAGTACTCATCACTATTATTGGCAAAATCAATTGAACCTTCCAAAATTTTGAATTTTGAATAGGACAGCATACAAACAAAAATTTCAAGAATTCACAATTTCGGGTTGACCTATTGACCACGAGTATAACATATTACACATCTAACGCACAAATAATGTTGAAAACTCTATTCGGTTGGTGAAAGTAATGAGCAACAGATTTCTGAGAAAAACATTCGATTTTTTTTCTCATCGGAAAACAGAAAAAAATAATCAATGCTCAAAATAAAAAGTGGTTGAAAACCACTAGATAATATTGGAAAATATTAGGCTTACTCGGCTTTTTTCTTGAATTTTTTAAAACTCGAATAGGTCAACTCGTAATATTAATTAATTTTAAAGGAATTATGGGGATGGGGATCAAAGTGAAATGTTACCATTATCCAGCTTTGGGCTTTTTACAAAACATCAACTTGGGCTATTTACTAACCTGGATAAGCGATTGAGAGAAAAATGTTTTCAACTCGTTTGTTATCGCTGTTTCTTCGTAACATGCATTTTCATCATGTTGCCTCTTACGAGCATAGCAGTATAATAATTTGTGTTTAGTTCACTAGTTTCGTGTATGCATGGGGTATAACACGCCAAGAGGTCTTGAACTTACGATCTGTTAGAATGTTGTTATTGATTATTTTCTCTTTTTGTAAAGTTGTGGGCTCGGTTTCATTTTTCTAAATTTTTGCTAAATCTGAGAATTTCATCTCAGTGCGCGTTTGTGATGGTCGATTTTCTGTTGTATGCTTTAGGGCAATGGTTCGCACACTTTTCTGAGCAGCGAATCGTTACAGCCAGAACTAATTTCATGGCATATATTGCTTCAACCACCTCCCGTCCCGCCCTCCTTGAATAAAAGAAAAAAACATTGCTGATCGCACCCCAATCGAAGAGGTATTTCAAATTATGTAAGATGGGCCAAATCCGCTCACTAGTTTCCAAATGGCGGCTATTTGAATACCAAATTTGTAAGAAGTAGGGGCAGGATGTAATTCTTTACGAATTGGGACAAAATTCGGCATGTGCATACTTTAAATCTATTTCTCAATCAAGATCAAAGATGGGCCGAATCCGCTCATTTTTTTCCGAATTACGACTTCTCGAAGGTTTCGTTATGATACAAAATTTTTAAAATCTATGATGAACGCAACCCACAATACTCATAATTTGATATTCTGTCTATCTACCTCTCGGACTGGCGTGCCATCTGCATTTTAATGTTTTCACTGATCCCCTTGTAGATTCTTGCGGCCTTGGAATTTGGAACTATTGCTCTAATGTTTATTTGTATAATTTCGTTTTTTTTTTCTTTTTTTCTTAACGAAACATTTCCGACTGCTGTTTTCCAAACACTCATACAAATGTCCATGTTTATTTTACAGACTATTGGTGTTCCCAAAAAATGGCAAGTCGATAAAAATTTGCCGGACAATTTGCAAAAATTGAACGGATCTGTGGAGCCGGAAAATGACCTCGATCTCAAGTTACGAAGTATTATGAGAGAATTGGATGAGCAAGTTCTTGTCATCTTGTTGAAGAAATTAGTCGTCAACAAACTTCTGAACAATGAAAGCACTCAATCGTTTGGACAGTATTTTGAAGAAGAGTTCACTCGTCGACCTTCAAATTTGTTGTACGATTACAGAAGACATGTTGAGATCCACGCTAACGTGAAATTAGAAGCCGTGTACCGCGTACTTAAAGATATTTATTATAAAGGCATGAAAGTGAGAAGGCCTGATTTTGGTATTTTACGCTTGTTGAAATTATGTTGGGAAGACTTGTTTAAAAAGTTGACAAATGTGGATAAGGAGAATGAGGTATATATACTAAAAGTAGTGAAAGATCGCCATACCTCGGCTCTTTCGATTCCCCCTGATCGCATTGTTCAAAAGGGAGAATCTTACGAGTTTATATGTGGAAACGATCATAACAGAATCTATTTTGTTGAAAAGCAGAACATCGATTGTTGGTGTCAGCTGAGGTGCACCGAATGTGATATATGCATCCACGACTATACTTGTACCTGCGTTGATTACCATATTATGGGCAATTTTTGCAAACATGTTCATGCTACGAACATACTTGAAAAGAAGATCTGTTCTAACATGTCAGATGAATACAAAAATACGATAAAAATCGGTGACGAAGTGATGAATCCTTTTGAAAATATTAGAATTCCCAATTTGGAGAACCAAACCACTCATACCAAAGAAAAACTAATTGATACTTTACTTCATTTGACTCATTTGTTACAGACGAATACCTACGAATCCAGAGAGTACGAAGAAGGTGCAAAACTTTTTCAAAATGCTTTGAATATATTTTATAAAACTAAACCACTAAATTTAGAAAGAAATGAAATGTTAAATAAAGTTGCCGAACGAAAACATTCGTCATTTCCGCGTAAGGTGGAAAAATTCGACGAATCAGAGGTTATAAATGAAGAATTAATGCAGCATCATATTGAAGTGGATGATGTAAACTTATTAATTGATGGGGTCGAAGAAATCGTTTATGTAGATGTTTACACAACAAATGACGAGTACGTGTAATTTTTCTGATTTTTTTTTTGAAAATCTTTTCATCCAAGTTTTCTTACAATATTTAATTTATAGTTATTAAATTGTTTTAATTTTTGAAATGCTTATATTATTTTTCAAAGTCGTTAACTTAATATAACTTTGCCCATTTTCGAATATTTTCCTCTACAGTCCACGAGTCCAGCGTATTTTATTTTACTTTAAACTCACTTCTCATGAAACAATTTGGAACTTTTCAAAATCTATTCGAATTTTCTTCTTTTACTTTTTTTGGTTCAGGTAACGGAAGTCTTATTACTCTAGTCTCTTACGCTTTTTATAACATCCTCTTTGCTCACAAATTGGCAAGAGAAAGCAAAGTGGGCGGCATCTGGTGGGCAATTCTAAACTACTTAAAATAGGTAACTGGTGTTCAAGTCATAGAAATATATGAAATAACAGAAAGAGTACTTCCGTAAAAAAGTCAAATGTAATAGAAAGAGAAAGAATGATAAAAAGGTACTGCTGTCTCTCTTTCTCTCATTGTGTGTAAGATAAACAGATGATAAATCAGAGGAATACAGTGTGATAATGAGCTTTAATGCTAATGAAAGTTAGTTAAAAGTGCAGTTTTTTTATTTCAAGTGTCTTAAATTGAATTTTGGTAGGTAGGTGTACCTATAATTGGTTTAAAATAAAGAGATTAATCATCTTTAAACAGTAGAAATGGATGCAACGTTAACATAAAGGTGAGTAAGTTGTAATAATTCTGACTTTAATATTTCTTGATTGTGTGATTCACTGATTGTTTCCATAAAATACTTTTAATGCATTCCTCTTCGTAAAATCTTTACATTTAACTTTATGAAGTCATTTGCTGAAACGATCTTTACCCTTGTCTTTTGATGGAAATCTGTAAGTTTATGTTGAATGAATTACATTTGAAAGATTATTGCTTAAAATGCAGTAAAAAATGACAATTAAAATCACTGTATAATGAACACTGAATAATTTACCCATGAAACGAAATATCAGGATTTAGATTACCAGATGTGTAATTAAAAGCAGAGCAATAATGTGTTATTGTATAACCATCAAAATTATAACAGAGGTAAATATACAATTTTTACAATACAAAAATTATTTATTACAAATGTGAAACTTACTTTTAATTCATTTTGAACTAATAAACACACTTATAAAAAGCTCTAATGAGCATTAAAGCTCATTATCACAGTATATTCCTTTGATTTATCATTTGTTTATAATACATGCAATGAGAGAAAGAGAGATAGCAGTACCATTTTATCATTCTCTCTCTTTCTAACTTGTTCCTGCATTTTTTCAACTTTGTGCTCCTTCCAATATTTCGATGATTCAAGTATGTATATTTATATGGAGTTTTATTGATTTTTAAAGTGGAATATCTTCAAGAAAAATAAGTAAAAGCGTGTATTTTTGTCATCAAACATTCCATATTGGTTTCATTTTTAAAATATTATTTGAAAAATTAAATTATTTAGCTTTTTAACTCTCTAGCACATAAATTAAATTCTCATGTAAATCTCCTATGAGGAATTGACAAGGAATCTGAAAATAGGTAAAAATGTTAGCCCTCCTACAGGTACTTTCTCTCGCCAATACTATAGTAGACTTTGCACTATGCAGAGATTGTCATCAATTGAAAGTGGAGGATTGAATCCTTGGGTTTTTTGTTTTTTTAAATGGAGAATGAGTGATCAAGTTAGTGGGATTCAATCAACTATTTGGATGTTGAATTTGAAGTGAGGTTTTACTTCCAAGGAAAGAAACAAGTTAGTTAAAATATTATAATGCATTAAACGAAAGTACAATTTACAAGTTTGAGGAAGATGAGCGATCTCCTTCCATTACAAGATTAAAGTTTGAGTGGGAAATGAGTTTCAGCATTCTCGGGTGAATGAGAGAAAAAAATCATGTTTGTTTGTACAACCTGAATGTGTTAGTATACATTATTGAAAGTAGTAGCACTAACGGTTAGTGAGCGAGTGCAGGTGGAGTGTAGAACAACAGAATTAGGATTGATTGGGAGTGAATCACTAAAAAAGTGAGTAAGAGATTCCCCAAAATTTGTTAAAATATTCCAACTCACTCCACCTCACCATTTTGGCTGTCCATAGTAATAAGATTATAACGACATAATGCTATTTGCATTTAGTGTTGGGCAACAATGGTTTAAACATCTGTGATGTAACAATCAATTGTATACATTGTGTATTGAGAGACAGTGATTATGTTATATGGCATATGTGTGAGAATGATAGCAAATTATATTATACGTTAGCTATTATTCTCACATATCATTTGTTGTGGTAACGCTGTTTTTAGTATTATTTGTAATCTGTGATTTTATGTTTGAAACCAAACTGTGATAATATATTTTGTGTTCCTCTTGTCGCTCATCAAACGTTGATGAATTAACATCTCCACCATTTTTATGTGGAAATAAAAGTTCGTGAAAGTGAATATTTTCTGTTTTATTTATGTGTTTGTAATGTGTGTGTGTGAGAATAATAGCAAATTATATTATACGTTGACTTATTATTCTCGCACATCACATGTTGTGGCAACACTGTTTTTGTTGTTATTATTAATCTGTGATATTTGTGTTTGTAACTCAACTGTGATTATATGTTTTGTATGCCTTCTCGTCGCTCATCAACCTTCGTAACATCAACATGTCCGCTAACATTATGTGGAATAAAATTCGTGAAATAGTGAATATTTAGTCTTTTTATTTATGTGTTCGTAATGTGTGTTTCTAGTCGTCGTTCAATCTTTTCATCAGTGTAGGTTTTGTCGTTGCTTTTTGTGTAGTTCGATCCGTTGGCAGTTCGTATTTTCTCACAGGTTATGGGCCCAGTTACCTGGATGTCAACGTGGTTGCCATTGTTTTGAGTCTTCAAAGTTGTGCTGTCGAATTCTGCTCGCCACTCCCAAGTAGTACCATGCTTCTTAATTCATTTTTCATTGTTTGATATGTTCGCTTCTCGATGTTCCTGTGATCTCATTCGTGTTGAATCGTTGGTCGGCGTATCTGATAGTTGCTGAAATTGCTGTTTTGCGGTGCAACTGATCGTTGTAACCTGTAAACGAGATGGACGCGAGAAAGAAGAATACAATCGAGCCGTTCAATGGGCAGAATGGTCGAACGTGGAAGTTCAGAATGGAGCTACTGCTGGCAAAGGAGTCACTAAGTAATATAATTGTTGATTCTTTGCCTACTGTTCGTAATAGGGGAGATGCCTGGTCCAAGGAGAATGCTAAAGCGATGTTCCTGATAGCCAACAACGTGACAGATGAATATTTGGAGATGCTTCAGACATACACTACTGCGAAGGAGATGTTCAACGTGCTCACGAACCTGATTGACAATGGAAACGACCAAACACTCATGGATTTACGAGGTGAATTGTACACAAAACGGTATGTTTCTGGTTCTGATTTGCAGAAGTATCTGCTCGATTATCGTGCCCGTTGTAGACGATTAACCGAATTGGGAGACCTGACAACCACAAAACAATTTGTATTGGTATTGCTGCGATCACTGCCTGCAGAGTTTCGTCCGATCAAAGTGGTGATAGAGGATGCAGAAGTCGTCACCTGGGATGCTGTGTTTATGAAGCTAAACAACTTCCAGCGTGAGCTATCATCTGATAGTAAGTCGACAGTGAGAGGTAACTCTCTGAATTCTGCATCCCAAAAACCTTCATCAGTGGCTGTCACTGGTGAGGCGAATGTGTTTTTCGGTAATCATTACAGTATCGGACGAAATTCAGGTAATAATAATAATAATAGTAATCGTTTTAATAGTGGTAGGTCCCAAAATCGAAATAATAATCGTGGTTTCAATCGAGGTAAAAATAATAATCATAATAATAATAATTTTTATAACTCATCTTCCAATAATGAAGGTCGTAATAGTAATAATAATCACAATTTTAACTCACAAAGCAATAATAATAATAATAGTTTTAATGGAAATGGTCGTAATTCTGGTGCTGACAATGGACATTCAAATATTAAATGTCATTTTTGTAATAAGATTGGACATATAGCACAAAATTGCTATGCTAAAAATCGAAATAATAATAATAATGACGCTTGTAATAGTAATAGTAATAACGGAAATTGTTCTAATGACCATGTTTCCAATAATAATAGTAATAATAGGAGTTCTGCACAGATGTGCAATGAAAATTTTAATGGTAATGACGATTGCTCAGATGTGGGTTATAGTTTCACAGTAAATAATAATAATAATAATAACAAAATTGATGAGTTCTGTAATGCAAAGGGAGATGTAAATTTGATGCCTCGAACCACATTCGTAGTAGACAGTGGATGCACAATTCACATAATTAACGATATAAGCCTATTCAGTGACTACATAGATTTGATTAAACCACATAGTATCTGTGTTGCGAAGAAAGGAGTTTCTCTGTCCGTTACATCTGTTGGTACAGTAAAATTAAAATTGTTAAATGGAATAGTAATTGAATTGAAAAATGTTAGATATGCTCGGGAGCTGCCGCAGAATCTGCTATCGGTAAAACAAATGAGCAAGTCGGGTTTTGATACCCTGTTTAAAGAGGAATCTGTCGATGTCATCCAACGCTGCAGTGGAAAAATAGTGACCACTGGTGTTAGCGTGAATTCAGATCTTTACACCATTGATTTTTTTAAAATGACTAGTCAATCGTGTAATCTGACATTGGAGGATGAGTCGAGCCCACTGACTGTGTGGCATAGGCGACTTGCTCATCTGAACGTGAACGATGTTAAGTTGTTGTCAAACAGAGGTTTAATACCGAACGTTGACTCCAACCGCAGATTGCTGTGTGAGCCCTGTGTGATGGGGAAACAGAGCCGAAAACCGTTCTTGAGGCATGAACAAAAAACTAGTAAGCCTCTGGAATTGGTACATACTGATCTCTGTGGTCCTATAAATCCTCCTGCATATAAAGGAGCGAAATATTTTATGACATTTATAGATGACTATTCAAATTTTTGTTGTGTGTACCTGTTGACAAGTAAGACGGAAGCCTTTTCAAAATTTAAAGAATATCACGAGATGGTCTCGAATAAATTTGGCTATAATGTAAAGAGACTTCGTTGTGATCACGGCACAGAATACTTGAACACTACCTTCCAGTCATATTGTACTGAGAAAGGAATTGTGGTTGAACCTACGGTTGGCGGCTGTCCACAGCAAAATGGAAAAGCTGAAAGGATGAACAGGAAGCTATGTGAGAGGGCAAGGACGCTGTTATTCGAGAGTGGTCTTGGTAAGATATTTTGGTCGGAAGCCATATTGTGCTCCGCCTATATCGTGAACAGATGCCCCACAAACAAGGATTTTGTTCCGTATGAAAGGTGGTTTAATGAACAATTTGACTATAAAAAATTAAAAACGTTTGGATGCAACGCATATATGTTGTCATTCAAACATGACTCTAATAAGTTTAAAAATAAAAGTGAAAAGTTGATAATGGTAGGATATTCTCCATGTGGTTATAGATTGTTGGATATAAATGCTAGGGAGATACGTCTGTTGCGAGATGTTGAGTTCTTCGAAAATAAAATAGATAATAATAATATAAATAAATATACTAAAGATGATGATATTTTCACAGAAGTCACAGAATCAAACTTAGAAAATATTGAAGTTGATGGTGACTTGAATTTAGACTGTCTTCCACAGGAAACGACTGAACGTGATGAAGTAGCAAGCAATATATATCTTGCCGAGGATGGCGTCCCTTTGACGTTTGAGGAGGCGAATGCTGCACCGGACAGTCTGATGTGGAGGGATGCTATTTCTTCGGAAATAAGTGCCCTGAATTCCAATCAGACTTGGCGGGTGACCAAACGTCCAAAGGAAGCCCCCACCATCACGTGTCGGTGGATTTTTAATAAAAAATATGATATTAATAATGATGTTTTATATAAGGCTAGATTAGTTGCCAGAGGATGCCAACAGAAGAAGGGCTTCAATTTTAATGAAGTGTATGCGCCGGTGGCGAAGCTTTCAACTGTCAGGACCCTCTTGGCTGTTAGCAATAAATTCAAATTTCACATAGAACAAATTGATATATGTAGTGCCTTCCTGAATGGAATTCTTTTGGAAGATGTGTATCTTGAGATACCCGAAGGGATAGAAACTAAAATTGATAGACATAATAATGTTTTGAAATTGAATAGGTCTATCTATGGTCTAAAGCAGTCGCCCAAGGTTTGGAACAAATTGTTCAACGAGTTCCTTGTTGCTCTTGGCTTTGTGCAGAGTACGGCGGATGACTGCTTATATATATATAAAAATAAAAGTGATGGGACTGTTGTCTTTTTACTCACATATGTTGACGATGTCCTGATTAGCTCAAATAACAAAACACAAATCACATTTTTTAAAAAGGAAATAAATAAAAGGTTTAAGTGTAAGGATCTGGGAAAGGTCAAGAAATATTTAGGTTCCAATATCAATCACAATCGTGAAGATGGCATACTGGAAATTGAGCAGAAGGGTCTCATTGAGTCTGTTGCTAGGCATTTTGGCGTTGATAACTGCGCACCGACCTACACACCCATTGACCCCAAACTCCAATTGGACAGGGATCTCAATGCGTGTGATAGTGTACTCAACAACAACTATCAACAGCTCGTGGGATGCCTAATGTATCTGATGCTAGGATCACGGCCCGATATTTGCTTTGCAATATCGTATTTTAGCCAATTCTCCAGTTATGCCACTGACGAACATTATAAATACTTATTGAGAGTACTTAAATATTTAGTTACCACAAAAGATAAAAAATTAATATTTTCTAATGAACATGATAATAACGGCAATATTTTAGAAACTTTTTCTGATGCCGATTGGGGTAACTGTATCACCACAAGACGGTCTATCTCTGGTTACTGTGTCTTTGTTTATGGATCACTGGTGTCCTGGTCCAGCAAGAAGCAACCAACTGTAGCACTATCTAGCACTGAGAGTGAGTTGATTGCAATATGAGATGCTACCACTGAGTCGATCTGGTTGAAGTATCTGTTAAGTGACTTTTGCATTCAGATTAATGACAGAGCTGTGATTTATGAAGATAACCAGAGTTGTCTGGCTCTTCTGCACTCTGGAAAGTGGAATACTCGCAGACCCAAACATATAGATGTAAAGTACCGTTTTGTGTGCAATCACGTAGATATAGATTTTAAGTATTCGTACGTACCGACTTCGCGACAGTTGGGGGACGTTTTCACAAAGGGCTGCCCAAAGCCCAAATTTGATATGTTTTGTAAACTGTTAAAATTAATGTAACTTTTTGTATATGTTTACCATTTGTGTTGATATTTTTTGTGTTGTAAATTCGTTGTGTTATTGTTGACCTTTGTCATTTTTGTTTTTAATGACTTTATTAATTTAGAAAATTTGTTTAGTAGTATTTTTGACTTTATCGTATGAATATAATTTGAGGAGGCGTGTGAGAATAATAGCAAATTATATTATACGTTGACTTATTATTCTCGCACATCACATGTTGTGGCAACACTGTTTTTGTTGTTATTATTAATCTGTGATATTTGTGTTTGTAACTCAACTGTGATTATATGTTTTGTATGCCTTCTCGTCGCTCATCAACCTTCGTAACATCAACATGTCCGCTAACATTATGTGGAATAAAATTCGTGAAATAGTGAATATTTAGTCTTTTTATTTATGTGTTCGTAATGTGTGTTTCTAGTCGTCGTTCAATCTTTTCATCAGTGTAGGTTTTGTCGTTGCTTTTCGTGTAGTTCGATCCGTTGGCAGTTTGTATTTTCTCACAGTGTGTCTGATCTTCATTCGATGTTTACAGTCAATTAAAGTCTTTTGTCGGTATTTTCATTCAGTTCGATTCGTTGATAATTCCTATTTCTTCACAATATGTATCTGAACCATTTATGTATGTTCCATTTTTCTTCGTTTTATTGTACACTGATCTGCTGGGCAACACACTTGTATTTATTTTGTTTATTAAAGAAAAGATCTTGAAAACCTTTATATGGTAATGACGCAAAATAACTAAAACATAAGTGTGAATTATATTTGATACAATTTGTGAATTTTATTTCTAAATATAATGTGAACAGTTTTATAAAATTTTAATTTTATGTGAAAAGGTGAAATTGTTTTGTTCTTAATCTGATAATCTTCTGTATGTTCAACCACACCCTTTTTTGTCAACTCCATTTTCACCTATGAGATAAACTGAATGGTCCAAAAATCAAAAGAAAATCGTATAGCTGTACATAGGTTGTAGTATGGGAAACCAGTTTATGCAATTTAAAACTTCTAGCATTTTATAATTTTTGAAAAATTGAAAAAAGATGATGGTCAAGGTAGCAGAATTTGGTGAATGAGAGGACAAGCTTGAACTGGAATAAGAACATCATAAAACCTCAGTGCACTAAAACATCTTTATGTAATCCTTTTATTTTGGAGTTTTTGTTATGTGATTTTTTTCATAGGTGACAGCCGAAATGATAATGTATATACAGTCAATATCTAAATTCAACTCAAAATTAATGTTCATAATTTGTCTTAAAGTTTATCATATCGTCAATCATCAAACATAGATCAACAGTTCCTGCAACATTTAAAAGTAACATTTTTTTTCATAAGTTTTATTATGATTTTTGGTATAAACTAATTGAAAATTTACTAAGCATTCTCATATATGTGGTGTCAAAATCCAGTTTATTATTTTTATTGTATCAAATCATCCTGGATCTTTGTAAAAAGTTGCCATCTAGTCAGGATTACATATTTTTGATCCCAGTTGTGAATTCTGGAGTTAAACATTACTCTTCATACATCAAACCATTTGATCGCTTCATATATATGTTTTAATTTATCTGAACCATTTAAGAAATAGTGAAGAATAGGGTTGTTGAGATAATATCATTATACATTGTTCATTTGGATTAACTGATATACTCAAGTTACTGGTGTTCATTTTTAACTAAAGTTTGATTATTATTGAAATTATAAAATCATTGAATTAAATTTTGCTAAGTTGGGAGAAAATGCAAATTATGAAACTTGAAGAACTTGTGTAAAAACAGGATTAAATGCAGAAAGATTATATGAAATAGTAAATAATCTGGAATCTTTGGAGGCTGATTTAGAACATGGTTATCAACAAACACTAATGTAAATGAACATAAAAAATATGTTGTTTCACAAGAGAAAGAGAAAATATATATTTTTAGAAAATGGAACCATGTTTAATAAATAATTTAAGAAAATGCAAAACAGTAAATGAGATTCTAGACAAATTAGATGAGAAATTTAGAAGACACGCCACATCAAGTTTCCTTAGTGGTAAAACTTGATTCCAATCCTTAAAATTTAGATCAGAAGGGAACAAGAAAATATTTATTGAAATATTTAATAAGCTTACACGGTAATTGAGAGATTGTGGTATCAATTAACCCTAATGGAAGAAATACAACTAATGATGGCACTTACAGATAATTTTAATGTAACAATTTTAGCATATAATAGTCTTAATAATAGAGAAAAAGCAATTGAAAAATGACAATTAATGCTATAGAAAAACCCAAAAAAATTTTTGAAATGAGTATCCAAATGAAACAATTTATAGATCAAAAGTTTAATCAAAATCCAAGATATTTAAGGAATTATAGTAACTATAACTTTGGAAATAATAGTAATAATAATGGAAATATTAGAACATTCAATCTAAATGACAATCCCCAACAGCAACTGAATAGGAATTTTGAAAATAAAGAAAATTTTAATAGACCTGATAATATCAGATTTACAACTGTGGCAAATTAGGTCATACTAAACGTTTTTGGAATTCAACATATTATAGTCAAATTTATATAATCAAAATTATTCACATTATATCCAAAATCCTAATATCAATTTACAATTTTATTGGTTGATCTAATTTTTTATATTGATTTAATTTGTGTAAAGAGGAAACAATATGCACAGTTGCTCCTATATCTAACATAATGTTTTGAGTTAGATCCCCTCCATGTTCATTTTCATATTGATTTCTTTTGACCATTATTGCTAAATGGACATGATCATTTTTATTTCCACTGTTATAATTACCATTCATATTACTATTCATTCCATTATTGTTGTATTTTGGTTATTATTAGATTGGTTTTGAATGGTAGAGTTGAAAATTTGTATAGGGAAAAAATACTCATGAAATTAGAAAATGTACATTATGTACCCAAACTTGAAATAGACCTCTTGTGTGGAATTAAAGTAACAAAAAAATACATTTAAAATTTAGAACAGACAAGTAATTACATAAACATTTACTTAAAACAAAATATGAATATTACAGTAACTTCAACATGAATGGTGAAATTATTTCCTTCTATTGACTTGAACAAATCAAAGCTCTCCCTACTGTGAAGTGAGTTTTGAAATCCAAAGAAAGTGAACAAGTTAATTTGAAATACTATAATGCATTAAAAAAATAAAATAATTAGTGATACCAAAAATATCGATACGTATGGATATTTGTTCAAAAATATTGATATTTCAAGTATCGATACTTTCCCTTCAATATCAAATATCGATATCCGTTTGAAATTGGAAATTGGGAATGGGAATTTAAGTTTATATGAAAAGAACTGTTTAGTATTTTGTTAATTGTCAGTTTTAATTTTTGAATCGTGAATAAATAACGATATTATTCAGCATCTTGTTTCTAAATCCCACTTCCTCTTCTTCTTTTTTTAAATTTATCGCTAAATAAACCTATAAATGGCACATCGTAAAAAATATTGATATTCTCACAGAAATATCGATACTAAAAATATCGATATTTGGCATCACTAAAAATAATATACAAGTCAGAGATCAACTAAAAAGGAAATTAACGATCTCCCTCTATTAAGAAAAAGTTTCGAGTCTTCAAATCAGAAAAGCAAAAAAGTGTTTACAATATATGAGACATAAAAGTTGTACAAGTTTCTTTACCTAATAAGATAATAATGATGTTTGAAAGTAGCATCGCTAGTAATTATGAGCATGTAAGTTTATTTAAAAATAAAATCTGTGAACCATTTCTTAACTTTAAATTTAATCATAGTCACAAATGTTCTTATACTGGACTGTTGTTATAAACCTGCGCTTTATGTTATGATGTCCAAAACCGAACATACATCCCAAGTATAGGGGTTTGATATCACAATTCAAAGTATATCAGAGTCTTGAGAAATTGTAGAGTCAAGACCACAAGTCAGCTCAAACAGTTAGGTTACCAGCCTACCAACAAAAGCTCCCAAGGCCTACGAAGTATGTCAGGCAATTTCGAGTAAACGGATTAAATAAGTT